>JAJIBD010028561.1:15000-53027 GCA_021461705.1 Cryptotis parvus
ATAGTATATTAATCGTTCTTCTTTTGGTGTTATAAAATGGGATATGAGTCTTCCACCATTGTTAAGTCCTCTTGTCCCCCAACCCTTAGCAAAAGCCATCAGTGAAAATAATCCTGAGAGCAAATGGGATCCTTTGTGTACATCTGAGCTGCTAGTGCCCCATACATCACAGCTGTCTTCTCCTGTGTTCCTGTGACCAACACAGATCAAGTCGCACTCCCTGGTTTTGCCACAGGAACTCCCTTTCTTTGTCAAGTGACTTGACTGACTTCTCCGGGACTTCAGAGCCAGTTTGAGGCAAATTCACAGCATTAGTATCAGCACCTTTGGACACTTGCTTCTACAGGTTCTAAGGAGAAGGATCTGTGGGCCGGGCTGTCTGGGTGGCTTCCAGGACCTCTTAGAGAAGTTTGGCATGTATCAGGATTTCTTCTTACCACAAAGTCAAAAGAGAGAAAATTCTGAAGATGAAACATGCTAAGTTATTGTCAGGTCATCGCCCCTACAGCAAATCATTTTGAGAAAGGATGGGAGAAGGACTCAACATTACATCTCTAGTTTGAGAGGGGTCTAAGTCTGTTTACTGAGCTTTGCTTCTCAACAAGCAAGCTCTCAAAGCCTGGGTGTCTTCAAAGAGACTTAGATGATAAACCCTAAATGTCTTCAGGGCTAGCCGCAATGTGTAGAAGAGGGAGAGAGATACACAGAGAGAGAGAGAGAGAGATTGAAAGAGTGAGAGAGAGAGAGAGGAAATTGGGGATACCTGCTATTGAGGCAGCCTGGGGCTGTGGGTACATTGGTGGTGGGAATGGGGCACTGGTGGAGGGCTGGGTGCTGGAATACTATATTACCAAGAACCAATTATGAATACCTTTGAATTGGATGTCTCACGGTGGTATAATAAAAAATTTTTAAAAAAGAAAAGCCTGGGTGTCTTTCTTAGGTGGAAGTGTAGGAGGGAAGTAATGTGATTAAATACAATTGGGTCATTTAAAATCTTTCATAAATGAGCAGTCTCCAGTCAAATAAATAATGGAAATGACCATGAGGTGGACACAGCAAACATGTAGAAGGGGAATACAGGTCTGGCAGCTTCCTCTTTGATTTGTTTCCTGTGCCCAGGCAGAGGGCAGAAAAGCTGGGGGACAATAACAGCAGACTCTGGACCAGGAAAATAGCACAGGATAAGACAAGCAACCTCGTTCAGTGGAAAGAGAAAATAGTGAAGGGAGAGAATACAGGATGTCACAGACAGAGTCCTGGATATCAGACACACCTAGAACTACCTACTTAAACTATACAATAAAAAAGCACTGGGGATTTTGAATTTTAATCTTATGTACAATACTCAGGCATGTAAGATTATGTACAATACTCAGGTACACACTCATGAGCTAAGACCATCTATAAAATGCGGCTAGGTACAGTTTCCATTGCACCAGGCTCAGTGATTAATCAAAGGGATAATTTCAATTAGAGCCTAGTCCAGTCTATGTTCCTCAAATTGAAAAGACTAAAAACACTACAAGTACCTGCAGAGGGTCTGTGCATGAGAGGACACCACCTAGATTTGACCTCCCTTTCTTGCCACATAGAGTTTCCTGTAGGTTGAATGTTGATGATAGCCCCCCAATGATTTGTCCATAAGGCAAATGTATGTAGCATTATTTCTGTAGACATAATTAGTTTTCTTTTGAGGGAATGTGCTCTCCCCACCCCTCCCTTTTATGATGGGTTGTTACTGTTTTTCTAATTGTCATTAAACCATTTTAATATTTATTTTTGTCTTTTGAGCCACTTCTGACTGCACTTGGCAGCTACTATGAACTCAGTGCTCAAGTTAACCATGTGGTGCTGGGGAGAGTTCTGCCTGTGTATTCCTTCACATGTTGTATTGATTTGTATTTATTTCTAGCTTTTTAATTCATTTTAATTAAAACTTGAATATTATGGGGTGAATAAAAGTATCAAGATGAGATCAGCTAGAATAAAATGGACACTAAATTTAAGGACTCCAAATTTAAGCATTAAAAAGAAGGAAAGAGAAAAGAAAGAAAGAGACATGGAGGATTGGAGATGGCTGTGTGAAGACAGAAGTCAAGATTACAGTTCTATCACCCTAAACAAGGCCTGACAGCCAGCAGCTGCTGAATAAGGCAAATGATTCTCCCCAAGTTCGGGCAGACAGTTCAAAGGTCTGGAGAACAAAGTCAATGTATACCCAGTCAACCAGTAAGTGTTGAGCACTTAGAATCTACCTGTACTTTCCTAGAGACCAGAGAAATCCTGGCAAGCCTTGCCCTTCAAGAACTAACATTCAAGGTGGGTCATGGGTGTGTGTTGGAGTTGGGGGAGTAATTTGCCTGCTCTTCTATGCCTCCTCGTAGCACTAATCACAATAGCCAGAATCTGGAAACAACCCACGTGCCCAAAAACAGGTGAGGGAATGAAGAATGAATTAATAAATAACCTATGGTACATCTATATGATGGAATCCTAAGCAGTTGTTAAGGAAAAATGAAATTATGAAACAAGTTTATACATGGATGGACATGGAGAGTATCATGCAGAGTGCAATCAGTCAGAGGGAGAGAGACAAACAGAATGATTGCAATCGTTCACAATACTATATGCAATACTGTGAGAAAAATAGTCAGTGAATAATATCAAAAGATAGTAGAACTAGGACACGCAAGATTGGTTCATGGTAGGAAGCTTGCCACAACCTAAAAGGAGGCATGCAGTTAGGACAGAGAAGGGACCACCACGACAATAATTGAAAATGATCACTCGACAAAAAATGCTGAAAAGGCTCACCTGTGCCAGTTGTGAGCTAAGACTCCAGCACCGCATGACCTCCCAAGCACTGCTCAATGTAACCCTGGGGACCACATACCCCCAACCCACCTGCCCCCCACCCACTCCACGTGTGGATCCCTAGGGATCCAATCCCTAGCAGCACGGTATCATCAGAACTCAGCTCTGAACACTCAGGCCCACACAGCCAGAAATGCTTCTCCTGGCCCCTCACCCGCTGGGATCTGGAGAAAGATTCTTCCCAGATTCTTCAAAGAAGACAGTCTCCCACACCATGATGTAAGACTTCAGGCCTAAAACACAGATATAATAAATATCCATTTCTTTAAGCCACAATTTAAGAGTCCTTTCTTATGCCGCCCTTAAGGAGCAGAGGATTTAATGATGTACACAACCACTACTACTTCTTTTTTAAAGTCGTAAAATCTTATTTTAAGATCATAAAATAATATCTTTAAAATCTTATTTAATATAGTTTTGGGCCACATGCAGTGGTGCTCAGGGATCAATCCTGAAAGTGTTCAGGGTGCTGGGGATTGAACTGGGTTGGCCATATGCAAGACAAGTGCCCTACTCACTCTACTGTCTCTCCAGCCTGCTGTTGTTTTTCTTTGACTCACTGGAGTTGGAAAATATGAGGACAAACTTCTGAGAGATGCCCAGGCTGGGTCATAAAGGCAGGGGTCCAGTGTGCGGGCTGGGCGTGTGGCTCTTGCCCAGCCTCTGACCCCTCTGCTGGGTGGAGCTGTGTCTTCTGGTTGCCTTTGTGCCAGGGCCCCTGAGGCAGGCGACAAGCCCTGAGCCAAGAGATTCCAAGCTGCAGCATAAAGGGAATAATTGTCAGTGAGATCCCAGATTGTTTTGTCACATACACTTTGCAATATGACAAGTAGGCGTCAAAATATGCTCCCAGAGAGGGAGCAAGACATTTCCCAAAAGCCTACTTGGCAGCCCCAGTCACTTTGCTGAATCAAGTGCCAGTCTAGTTCTTGGCTTCCCTCTTCCTGCCATGTGATGTGATGCTGCGTCACTCTGGATGGGGTGTGCCAGCTGAATGCTACCAGGAAAGAAAGCGCTGCTCTCGGTGGGACTAGAAATATCCATGTGACAGTTGCTTTGGGATTTTCCAAATGATGTCACTGTAATAGCTCTTAGCTCTCTTCCTATAATTATCGGAATAAAAACCATCAATAGTTCTTGCAGTTATCTTCTGTGTGTGGCCCTGCCTTCAGGCACTTATGTGTACTCCCTTCTTTAATATTCATAGTGATTGTATCTAGTGAGAGTTATTATTATTACTAGTATCACTCTTAAGAGGGAAGCAAAAGGAAGATGAAGGAAGTTAAAAACCATTTGCCTCAGATCCATTTCTAAGGAGTGGTAGAAGTCAGGCGCAGCGGTCATCAGTCTGCCTCTGCCTCTGAAGACGTGAACACTGGAAAGTTGCTCTGCATCATTCACTGTGTTGGAATAACCACCACAGTGCCCTGCTGCCAGAGAGCAGTGGCTTGTGTATGGATTGCATTCCTCCAGAATGGCTATTCCAGATGGGAGACAAAAGACTTCCAAAATGGGGGAGAGACAGTTTAGCAGGCAGGTATTTGCCTTTCATGCTGCTGACCTGGGTTCAATCCCCAGTACCCCTTATGGTTCTCTGAGCAGGAGTAATCCTTGAGCACTACCAGGTGTGACTTTCCCCCCCATAAAATGGCAAACGTTTGTATCTTAAATAACATTAATAAAATTGAGCTAATTGGTTTGTGTCCAACTCTTTTCCTAGAGATTGGCTAATGTGAATTTTTGTCATGTAACATAAATCTAGGATGAAGATTGGCAATTTTTGTTGTGTTCACGGGTTACACCTGGTAGTATTTATGGATAATCCTTTCCTTTATGCCTGTGGGTTGCACTGAGGGGACCAGACAGTGCTAGGGTTAAGCCAAGGCTCTCTGCATGCAAAGTACATGCTTCAGTCTCTTGAACTATTACTCTAGTCTCAAAGATGGACATTTTTAGCACAATATGATAAAGAATAGCAACTAGTTAATATTTATCATTGTAAAAGTTTATTTGAGGCCAGGTTACTCCAAGGGTCTCCTCTCTTCTTTCTACTTTTAATGTTTTACTATAGATTGTCTACTATGCATTAATTCCTCTTTCTTCCTTACCAAGTCAGACTTTGTTCTCTTTCTCACATCAGAGAAGGATATAGTCACAACTGGCTCCAAGGACCAGTTTTATTGACCTAAAAGGTAATCCATAATCTCTCTGCCTGTGGTTGTTTTAGGAATAGTCATTCCTAAATGTGTCCAAGAAAGCATGAAGAGAAGTCTCCAGAATGAATGGTGAATTGAACGCTTTGGGGGAAATGCTTTGCTTCTAGGAAAAGCTCACAGAAAGGAAAGGTCCCTTCCTTCCCTGTGTTTTGTTATATCTGGATGTCATACTCAGGCCTGTGGCCACCATCTTTTCAGCAGCTAGAGAAAGAACCCAACTGGAAATGGCAGAGGAGAGAGAGGAAAGGAGACCAAAGGCTTCTAAATGCCACTGTTGAATGGGTGATTCACCCAGCTCTGGATCCACCCTGCCCCCTGGAATTCCTGATATATGAGATAATAAGTTCCCTATTGTTTCATCTAGTTTGAGTCAGAATTTTGTTCCTGCCACCCAAAGCATCCTGACTAATACCAGATTCAAAGAGGCTTCTCCTCCCCCTCCTCCCCCATCCAGTGACTGAACTGAATGCCACCGAGAATTATCAAGAGTCCATTCCAGAAGCTGAGGAGTTAATGGTAGGGAGTAATAAAATACAATAGGTTTAAAGTATTGAGAAAGTGTAGAGCAAGGAGACAATAAACAAAAGTCTAAGGATTGGTAATATATGATGAGTTGATAGTATATAGAAGGAAAAAATGGATGGATGGATGGATGGATGGATGGATGGATGGATGGATGGATGGATGGAGCGGACGGACGGACGATGGAGCGGACAGGCGACGGATGGAAGATGGACGGACGGATGGATAGACTGACGGATGCATGGATGCATGGATGGATGGATGGATGGATGCATGGATGGGCCGGATGGACGGACGGATGCATGGATGAATGGACACATGGATGCATGGATGCATGGACAGACAGACAGATGGATGGATGGATGCATGGACGGATACATGGATGCATGGATGGATGGATGCATGGATGATACATGGATGCATGGATGGATGGATGCATGGATGATGCATGGATGCATGGGTGTGTGGATGCATTGATGCATGGTATATGAATGCATGGATGGATGGTACAAGAATACCTAGCTATGTGGATGAGTGGAGACAGCCAATAATTTGAGCCTCTGACCCAAAGTTGACTTTTTAAATGAATAAACACATTTCTTGTCTCAAGTTAGCTTATATTGTTCATTGATCAGTTTGTTGTTGGTGTTGTTGTAGTATTTAATAAACTATTCCTAAACTCACTGGCTTGCTACAATTGAAAATTATATCATGCTCTTGATTCAACTGAACCAGACGGAACCCCAAACTTCTGATTTTGTTACATTTTTCATCTATCTGCATCCAAAGACTCTGGCTGAGCAAAGACCACCTGGCACATATCTATTCATGGTGGTAGAGAAATTTCCACAGAGTTTACAAAGTTTGTTTCAAGATGTCAGCATTAAAATGGCAACTTAGAAGCAGTTATGCCCAGCCATATTTTACTGACCAAAGCAAATATTTGTTAAAGTTCAAAGTTAATTTAAAGAAACACTAGGGGCTGGAGCGATAGCACAGTGGACAGGGCATTTGCCTTGCATGTGACCGACAGGGTTCGATCCCCAACATCCCATATGGTCCCCTGAGCACCGGCAGGAATAATTAAGTAATTACTAAGCGAAGACTGAGGAGTAATCCCTGAGCATTGCTGGGTGTGACCTCAGAAGCAAAAAAAAAAAAAAACCAAAAACAACCCTATATACTCTTCATAGTAATTCAAAGAGAAGGCAAAAAGAATTATGAAAAAAAATATAAAGAAACACTATAAATTAGGTCTTCTATTACTTGTAACCCAAAGTATCTTGAAAAAAATCAAACTGCTTAATATGTGGGTTTCCACTTGAGAAAGTCCTGTTAAGCTACAAAATACTTTACAGTTGGACAAAGTCAGGTGTTTTACTTTTCATAGTCTTTTCTTCAATGACATTCCTGTCATATCCATTCATTCTTATTTCATTCATCTTTTGAGACTTGACATAAAATTATGTTGCTTTTGCATGTTAAATAGACTTTTATAATTGAGCTATGGATGAATAATTCAGACTATTAGATGGTGAAGTGGCCAAGATACAGTTCAATGGTGGTAAGACTGACATTTTACAGCAGGGGTTGTTTGTTCAGATATTTAAATGTTTTACTGCATTTGATATTTTCTAAAAATGAACTACTGTAGAAAAATGACAGCTCTTAGCAATAAGAAGTATTCTGTACAGTAAACTTAAGTCATTTGCACAAAGTTGTTAGGCTGGGAATACTATAAGCAGGGAATCTTGATCCTCAAGAGAATCAAACTATATATTCAATTATAAATAAAACAAAATCAAATAAAATCTCTATGGTTCTGAAACTATAATATTGATGACTGCCGTATGTGAGATATAATTGGGAATTTAATTATATGTTGCCATCTTCTGATAATGCAGATCCCTTGATGGTATGTATTGTATGTGCATCTATATAGAGATATACATATACATACACACACATACAGATGTGTGTGTTGTATATGTATGTGCATGTGTGTGTATTGTAGTACATCTGCTTAGAGCCTTTGCATCTGGCCTAGTGTTGCATCCTGCAGGTCACTTTGTAGATAGGAGGAGGACAATTTGAATGTGGTAGTTTATCTGACCATGCATTCTATACTGGCTGGTATAAATATTCTCCCATGCTACCACAATCATCGTGGGACTAGTTAGATCTTACCAATATATTTGCCTGGCCACATTGGATCTCTAAGTAATTAGACCAGAGAGAAATGCTGTTTGCCTCCAAGCAAGCAAGCACGGCTCTCTGATAACTCAAAAGCTAATATACAGAACAACCATGAAGTAAAAAGATGAGACTTTTGTAAAGGCTTGGAGAAATATTTAACTGACTATAGAATAATTTTTTGGTACAGATGCATTCTTTGTATTCTGAGAATCAGTTTATCTCAGATACTCCTCACTACCCTGCAGAGGCATTTCCAAGGCAGATCTTGGCTCAACCCCATTAATATCTCAATGGGCCTAGGTGAGGTCCTGGGAGAAATTACTTGAGGGCATTTGACCCTGATGGCTTTCCATAGGAGTGGGAGGTCTGGGTTGCAGGGATATAAAACTAGCCTGCTTCCTCTCATTCTTGCTCCTTTTCTCCTTTCTGCTGGTGCCTTGTTTCTGTCTTCTCTCTGCAGGTCCTTAACACATGGTGGCAGCCATCTTGACCTACATGTGGCGGGGCCTGAGGGGAAATGCTGAGGCGCCCGTACAAAATCCAGGAGCAGGGTCAGGGATCCCCTTCTGTCCCAGGGGATAAGCTGGCAGAAGGAGAAAGACGCAGGAATCCGGCAAGATTTCAAAATGCTTTACTTAACACAGGTTCAGGCGTACAAATCAGCAATAGGAAAATCCTGAGCTTAGGATTCCCAGCTAGGCCCTCGTCACGTGTAGGCCAAGATGGCAGCCACCCTGCAGAGAGGAGGCACAGACAAAGTGCCAGCATAAAGGGGGGGAAAAGGACAGAGCACCTGAGAGAGGGAGACCAAAAAGAGAGTGAAGAGAGGAAGCAGCCTAGTTTTATATCCCTGGAAATGCTGACCTCACACTGAAAAGCCATCAGGGTCAAATGCCCTCAGGTAATTTCTCCCAGGACCTTACCTAGGCCCTTTGAGATGTTAATGTCGCCAGCCAAGATCTGCCTAGGAATTGTCTTTTGCAGGGTAGAGAGGAGGGGCTTCTGAATTAGCTCTATCTCAGAATACAAAGGCATGCATCTGTACCAAAAAATATACTATAGCCAGTTGAATATTTCTCCAAGCCTTCATAAGAGTCTTTACTTCATGGTAGTTCTGTATATTAGCTTTGAGTTATCAGAGAGTCATGCTTGCTTGCCTCGGGCAAACAACATTTCTCTCTGGTCTAATTACTTAGAGATCCAAAGTGGCCAGGCAAATATATCAGTAAGATCTAGCTAGTCCCACGATGATTGTGGCAGCATGAGAGAATATTTATACCAGCCAGTATAGAATACATGGTCAGATAAACTGCCACTTTTAAACTGCCCTCCTATATATAAAGTGACCTGCAGGAGGCAATCCAGGCCAGATGCAGAGGCTCTGGGTAGGTGTGCTGCAACAGGGGCTCAGCCAGGAACCCTAAATTTGGGGTTTTTCCTAGAGCTGATTTGTATGCCAGAACCTGTGTTAAGTAAAGCATTTTGAAACTTCGCTGAATTCTTGCTTCTTTCTCCATCCGCCGGCTCGATCCCCTGGGACAGAAGGGGATCCCTGACCCAGCTCCTGGATTTTGTGCAGGGCGCCTCAGCATTTTCCAACGTTTGTGTGTGTGTGTGTGTGTGTGTGTGTGTGTGTGTGTGTGTGTGTGGATAGGATTTGATTTTTAAAAGTTGATTTTCAGGCATATTTTCTAGGGAATACCCAGAAGAATAAAAGAATAAATGTCTGCCTCTATTTTCAAGATTAACATGACATGTTGGTCTGTCAAAATCCGTGAGCTCAATTGAAGAAAACACATTAGTGAAAGAGCATACCGAGTTATAGTGTTACATTCAGAGTTTCAGAGCATGGGCCAGAGAGAGAGAGAGAGAGGTCAATAGGCTGGAGATTCTGATTTGCAGGCAGGAAGCTCGGGTTTGTTGTCCAGTAACCCTGGTCCTCGAGCAACCCAGAAGTAACCGCCCCCACAAAGTCTTTTTTTTCCCTTTACTATAGCACCGGGAGATATACAATTACAAGGATGTTCATAATTGGGTCTCTGTCGTACAGTGCTCCAGCATCCAACCCTCAACCAGTGCCCCAGCACAGATCCCTCCACCAATGTCCCAATGCTCCCTCCCACCCAACCCCAGCCTGCCCCTATAGCAGGCACTTTTCTTTCTCTCTTTCTCTCTGTCTGTTTCTGTCTCTGTATTTCTCTCTCTTCTTTTACACTTTGTGGCTTGCCTTACAGATATTAATGGTTTATGATGTAAGTGTCTATGTGTATATTCAATAGTGAGTTCTAGTGTGCCACTATAATTCCACATTCCCCATCAACCTCCCCAGTTTGTTCCAACTAGAATGATCATTACAGTGTATAAATGTGAAAGATCCTGGGAAGGACCTGGTCCTAACCTCCATTACTATCTAAGTCTGGTGCAGCTTTGCGTCTGGAGTGTCTCCTGGTGATGCTGGCTGTGGAGGCTGGGAGACCGCAGCCATGCCCACCGGCATGGGGGTAGAGGAATGGGAGGAGGACCCCAAATCCCCTCTCCAAATCCTGCCAGTGTGCCCCCACATGTGTGTGTGAGAACCCTAGGAGCTATGTTGGACTCAGCCAGGGGCTGCCACCCACAAAGTTTTAGAACTTAGAGCAAATTACTGAAGCCTGGTATTCCCATCTATAAAATGGGGGAACAAAACTACTGATATCTTAGGAATGTTGAAAAGTCAAATAAATAATAATAATGATAAAAATAATAATATTATTATTATTATAGAAGAGACCCTGATCATCTCCTACACACATTAATGATGAATGGTTATCCAGCTTTCACAGCAAAACTAAAGCACTAAGGCAGTTATTCGGGGTCACACATCTCGCTACTGGTAAAGCTGGGGAATAGGCATAGACCATCTAACTCTGAAGTCTAATTCTTTAAGTATCAAAATCTGTTTCATTGTGATAAAATTGATCTATATATAATACAACACTAGTTGCAAATAGGCAGCATAACCATTCTGTATTTGTAATTATTATGAAATGATGGTCACAAAGAGTCTAGCTAACATCTGTCTCTATGCACACACAACTTTTCTTCTAATAAAATATATTTTTGCAGTGCTGGGATAGAACTTAGAACCCTCACATATAAGGCATGTATTTCACCAATGACCCATATCGGTGACCCTCTCATATTAATGTTTAAGATCTATTTTCACAGTAACTTTCAGTATGCCATATGGTATTATTAACTGCAAACACCTTGCTCTATGTTATAACCAACAGCTTAATTATTTTATATTTGGAAATTTGAGCTTGACTTTCACCCAGTGCACCCCCCCCCCCACATCCCTTGCCTCTGGAAATCACAATTTGTTACCTGTATCTATGAGCCTGGTTTGCTTTTATATTTCATATGTAAGTGAAATTACGGTAGTATATCTTTTTTCTTACTTTTTTTCATTTAGTTTAGCTCCTCTAAGGTCCATCCAGGCTATTGCAAATGGCAAGATTTTATTCTTTTTTAAATAACTAAATAATATTTCATTATGCATATCCCATTCAATCATATTATATTTGTAATAAAATATACATCATATTTTTATGTATTCATATAACTATTGATAAACACTTTGGTTGTTTTATATTAAGTAATGCTGCAATGAATATGAGTGTGCATATGTGTTTTTCTTTTTTCATTGCTGGGGGTGAGATCCAAGTTTCACACATAGAAGGCAGGCCACATTCCTGGCCTTCATGTAAATCTTTGAGTTACAGTTTTCATTTTCTTTAGCTAAATACCAAGATGTGCAGTTGATAAATCAGATGGATCTTCTACTTTGTATTTTTGAGGCACCTCTATATTGTTCCCCTAAATGAGTACAAGGGTTTCATTATATCCATCACCTTCCCAACATCTGTTATTTATATCCTTTTTAATAACTGTTCTAAGTGGTAGTAAGTGATATCTCATTGAGATTTTGAAAAGCATTCTCCTTATTAAGCATTTCTTCATGAATCCATGAGATATCTGTAAGTTTTCACACAGCCAATTTCTAGAGACTGGCTATATCCCTTTGAAATTCACATATTG
Source organism: Cryptotis parvus (assembly GCA_021461705.1). Classification (NCBI taxonomy): domain Eukaryota; kingdom Metazoa; phylum Chordata; class Mammalia; order Eulipotyphla; family Soricidae; genus Cryptotis; species Cryptotis parvus. The sequence goes on from JAJIBD010028561.1 coordinate 26,892, forward strand.
ATGTAACTCACAAACTTATGGTATTAGGTGGTGAGACTTTGTTTTCTTTAATATTTTATTATACCACCGTGAGAAATACAATTATAAAGATGATCATGTTGGGGTTCCGGTCACACAGTGTTCCAGCACCCATCCCTCCACCAGTGCCCATTTCCCACCACCAATGTCCCTGATTCCCTCCCCATCCCCTAGTCTGCTTTTTATGGCAGGTTCTTTATCTCTTTTCTCTCTTTCTCTTTTCTTTCGTTCCCCCCTTCTCTTACAAATTGTGTATTACAATACATACATTTAGATGTTATCATGTGTATCTTTTTGCCTGTATTTAATGCTCAGTTCTAGGTTGGCATTAACACTTCGACAATTATTAGCACACTGTTTGCCTCTCTGTCTTACCAAACCTCTGACTCCCACATGTTTGTGGTAATTTCCACCTTTGACAAGACCTCCTGATCCATGTTTTGCCTGACCTTGGATAATAGTATTGTAATAAATATATATATATACACACATAAATATACATATATATATTTATGTCATGCAAATAAAAACAGTCATTCTATATCTCTCCTTTTCCTTCAGGCTAATAAATTTCACTCAACATGATCCTCTCCATGTCCATTCATTTATAAACAAATTTCATAACTTCAACAGCTGCATAGTATTCCATTGTGTACATGCACCAAAGTTTCTTTAATCCACTCATCAATTCTTGGGCACACTGGTTATTTCCAGATTCTGGCTATTGTGAATAGTGTTGCTATGAAAATAAAAGTGCAGATGGTGTTTCTGCTGTGTGTTTTTGACTTCCCAGGGTATATTCCTAGGAGTGATATGGCTGGGTCAAATAAGGAGATCAATTTCTAGTCTTTGGAGGAATGTCCATATTGTTTCCCCAAAAGGCTGTACCAGTCAATATTCCCACCAACAATGGATGAGAGCCCCTTACCCAGCATTCATGCCAGCACTTGTTGTTTTTGCACTTTTGGATATGTGCCAGTCTGTGTGGTGTGAGATGGTATCTCAATGTTGTTTTGAATTGCATCTCTATGATGATTAATGAGGATGAGCATTTTTTTTGCTTTTTGGGTCACACCCGGCAAAGCTCAGGGGTTTCTCCTGGCTCTGTACTCAGGAATCACTCCTGGCAGGGGCTCAGGGGACCATATGGGATGCCAGGGATCGAACCCAGACCAGCATGGGCCGCCTGTGCAAGGAAAACGCCCTACCGCTGGGCTATCGCCTCCAGCCCGAGGATGAGCATTTTTTCATATGTCTTTGGCCACTTGAATTTCTTCCTTGTTGCAGTTTCTGTTCATTTCTTCTCCCTATTTTCTGATGGGGTTGGCTGTTTTCTTCTGGTAAAGTTCTACCTGTACCTAACATATCCTGGATATTAACCCCTTATCAGATGGGCATTGAGTGAATATTATTTCCCATTCTGTGAACTATCTTTGTCACTGTTTCTTTTTAGGTTCAGAAACTTTTTAGTTTCATGTAGTCCCATATGTTTATTTTTCTTCTAGTTGCTTTGTTAGTGGTGTTTCACCTTTGAAGATGCCTTTAGCTTTAATGCCGTGGTGGGTTTTTCCTATACATTCTTCAATATACTTTATGGTTTCAGGTCTGATATTGAGATCTTTAATCCGTTTTGATCTGATTTTTTGTGCATGGCGTTAGATAGAGTTCCAAATTCATTTTTTTACGTGTAGCTGTCCAGTTTTCCCAGCAGGTGGTGAGACTTTGGATAAGGTTAAGAGGTGATTTCCTCTCAGGAATATTATAAAACTATTATGTAAGAGAGCCGAGGTATCCTTCATTCCTTCGTTTTTAAATAAGGACATTTGAGAGGAGAGGCTTCTGTCTCTTTTCAAATTATGACCACAAAAAAGCAGCCTAAACTAACTTTCCTCTATCTACACTATCATACCTCTTGAACAAAGGAATTATATGAAGTATATAACATAGGACTGTCTCCTGAGAAGTTTAAAGTTTCCTTTTACTTCAGTGACATAAGCTAAAGACACCTCAACAATTGCTTGGAACCTCATGTATGTACCTGGAAAGTTCTGTTATGTCTCCTTGATGGCTTTCACAGTATAGGATAAGTGTGGCTTGGCTCAACTTCAAGTTCTGTGACCATAGCACATGACCGGGCTCACTGAACCTCTACTTCTTCACCATCCTCTTCTACTTCCTCCCACCACTTGAAACTTTACTTAGTCTACTGGGATTGAAAATACTTGCCCTAGAAATAACAGTATTCATGGAAACCACAACTATCAATTATTAAACAGTGGGGAGATATGAGGAGAAATAAAGTGGGTCAGATCAGAGGTGACATGGGAACAGAGGTGGAGTGTAATGGGCACTCTGGTCGTGGCTGTGTACCAACTTTATACATCAATACTATAAACTTCAACACTATTGTAACACTATAACCCTAGCAATTTTAATCACTTGATCACTTGACATCCCATTATTCATCGATTTGCTCGAGTGGGCACCAGTAACATCTCCATTTGACCCTATCACGTGCCAGTGTAGCCCAATGGCATCTGGTTGCTTCAGGAATACGAAGAGCCTCAAACCATTCCTTCAGGGTCTTGACAAGGAAGTCTGACCATCTTGTAGGTGGGCGGCCACATGATCTTTTGACATCCCGTGGGATCCAGTCGGTAACGGCTCTAGTCCAGCGGTTCATCTCCAAATCGCATTACATGTCCAGCCCATCTGATTTTTGATGCCTTGGCAAACGAGACAGTGTCCCTGACTCTGGAACAGTGACGAAGCCGGATTCCTTCTTTCACTTGAGTGAGGCGTGATATTCAATCATAGCTCTTTCAATTCCTCTTTGGGAGACCCGAATAGCATTCTCATCCTGCTTTTGTAGGGCCCAGGTCTCTGAGACGTATGTTAATGCAGGGAGAATGGTGGAGTCAAAGAGAGGTGCCTGGAGCCGGAGGTTCTTTGTCTTTATAGCTATTTCTTCGATGCTTTTGAAGGCATTCCATGCCACTCTTTTTTTGGGGGGTATGTGGGGAGGGTCACACTCGGCAATGCTCAGGAGTTACTCCTGACTCTGCACTCAGGAATTACTCCTGGCAGTGCTCGGGGGACTATATGGGATGTCGGGGATCGAACCCGGGCCGGCACAGGTCGTCTGAGTGCAAGGCAAGCGCCCTACCCGCTGGACTGTAGCTCCAGCCCCGCCGCTTAAAAAAAAAAACTAATGGCACACTCAACCAGTGTGTAACAGCCCATGGAGTGACAGGTAGGAGAAACCGCTCAGCCCCTGGTCTGGTTCAACACAGCTCCTAGAGTCAGTAGACACGTGTGTGGGTAGCTGCGCTGGCAGGACTTGGAGCGGGGATAGGCCCCTCCCCCCATCTCCTTCCACCTCCTTGTCCCAGCAGGCTTGGCTATGAGCCCGCAGCCACCACAACCAGCAAAAGCTGGAGAAGGGCAGACCAGACAAACAGGTGCACTGGCGTGTGGCCACTCCATAGCCTTGAGACAGGCTTAGGTAATAATCAAGTTTAGGACCAGGTCCTTCCCAGGATCTTGCCCATATACACACTGTAATGATCATTGTAGTTGTAACAAACTGGGGGGGTGATTAGGAATGGGGAATGGTAATGTCAGACTAGAACTCACCATTGAATATACACAAGGAGACTTACATGATAAACCCTAAATGTCTGAAGGACAAGCCACAGTATGTAAGAGAAGAGAGAGAGAAGAGAGACAGAGAGAGGGAGAGAGAGAGAGAGAGAGAGAGAGAGAGAGAGAGAAATAAAAAGTGCCTGCTATAGAGGCAGGCTGGGGGTGAGTGGAAGGGAATGTGGGTACATTGGTGGTGGGAATGGGGCACTGGTGGAGGGATGGGTGCTGGAACACTTTTATGACCGAGACCCAATTATGAATATCTTTGTAATTGTATATATCATGGTGGTATAATAAAAAATTTTTAAATAAATAAAAATAAAAAGTAATGGCAGCAAGTAAAATACTTGCCACTAGGTGTTTGAGAACAACCATGACATTAAGGAACCAAAAGGATAGTATTGAAGGTAAGGAACTTTTATTGCATGCAGCCAACTCTGATTTGTTCCCTGGCACCAAATATGGTTTCCTGAGCATAGTCAGGTGTCACTCCTGAGCACTCAGCCAGGAATAATCCATAAGCATTGCTGGGTTCAACCCAAAACCTCAAAAAAATCTTGTGAAAAGTAAAGAATAAACAGATGCAAGAGATAATAGGTGCCCTAATATGTTAAGTTTTAACATTCTGCAAATGTTGGGTGTCTTATAATATAATGAGGCTGATCTCACAAAGTAGCATGCCTGCCTCTATTATCCCAATGAGAACTGATCTTTCTAAAACATTTTTTCCTCTCCTACCAAGCCGTAGGCTTATACTAATGATGCTATATTTTGCTGAAGATATGTTTGGACTGCTTCATATAAATTACCTTTATAGCTGTTTTACAAGCCAAAAGAGAGAAAATCAGTTTTCTTGCCTCTCAGGCAGGCCTCCATTTCATTTGGGGAATCTAAAAATAGTGTTTCCATGCTGTTCTTCATCTCATTCAGAAGATGCAGTTCTGAATGATTTATGTATATTTAAAAAAAATCAAATCCACCATCAGAGAAGGAAGATAGAAATTATCACAGGAATCTGAAAAGCAATATCATTATTTCACAGTAACATTTCATACTCATCCAAGTGACTATGCCCATTGGACCAGTCAGACCTATGAGCAAGGACTCAGCCTGTCAAAATATCAGAAAACCACCTAGCATTATGTTGAAGTGGGGAGAAGTGTAGCAGATTCTGAGGCAATATTTCTCAGCCAGGAACCATTTCTTCCCCCATCTCCCTATCCCTGTGGAGCCCTAGGGTATTCCAAAGTGACTACACCTGAAAACTGTGTTCATGAGGGACACAGCATGACATTTGTGAGCCCAATGGTAGTAAAGAGGGGCAAGAGGAAGAAAACAATGTTAGAAGGGTACCATAGCCAAATAAAGGTTGAAAATTATTGGTCTAAAGTGCCTTAAGTTCTAATCTTCTATTCCATACATTCACTCATGACCCAGTAATAAAGCCCATGTATGGAGGCCCTGTTGACAACCCTGTGTGTGTGTGTGTGTGTGTGTGTGTGTGTGTGTGTGTTTGAGCTCTCTCATTAATGTTTCCCTAGAGCATCTGAAGATAGAAATCAGTAGAAAGATCCCACACTCAAAGCATTCAAACACACGGGTGCTTCTCCTATACAAGTATAAGAAAGCAGCGATACATGCTCTGATAAAGGCCAGAAAGCTCTGAGTATGAGCTTTTTTTCAGTTTGTTTTGTTTTTGGAGGCTATAACCAATGATACTCAGGGGTTACTCCTGGTACTCAGAGTTACTCAGGAATTACTCCTGGCAATGCTCTGTGGATCATGTGGGATACCAGGAATTGAACTTGCGTTGGCCACATGCAAGGCAAATGCCCTATCTGCTGTACTATCGCTCTGGCCCCCATGAGTATGAGTCTCTAGCAGAGGGTACTGGAGCTGGGTTTGGAAGGACTACTTAGAGTTAGCCAAGAAGGGCAACGTGCCTGGGAAGAAAGATACACAATCAACACAGGTAGCGAGAAGTGAAAGGACTCAAAGGCCAAGAGTGAGAGCTGGTCCAGGTCATGCAGGGCCTGTGCCCCCCCAGCATAAACTAAACCAGTAACAACATCTCATGATACTAAGCCAGTAACAATATCTCATACTCAGAGGAAGGAAACAAGGACAGTCACCAGATCTTGCAGTGTCTGACTTCCCAAAGGCTGACAAAACACATCCTCACGTCACTGGGAAATGATCTGTAGGACTGAGAAGTGCCTTCCTGATTGTAGTGGGATTTGCTCAGTCTTTCTTTTTCTTTTTTGAGTCACACTCAGCAATGCTCAGGGGTTATTCCCTGGCTCGGCACGTAGGAATTACTCCTGGTGGTGCTTGGAGGACCTATATGCGATGCGGGAATCGAACGCCAGTCGGCTGCGCGCAAGACAAACTACCTACCTGCGGTACTATTGCTTCTGCCCCATGCACAATCTTTCGATTGGGGTTTTTCTTCTACAGAGGGATGTGCAGCAGAAGCAGAGGAAGCTGCATCCTCGCTGGGGAAATCTAATGTCTCTATCCTCTGGTCACAGAAAGGAGCGGAGCGAGAGGGAGCTGTAAGTAGGGTCTCTGCCAGAACCTGGAAGGCCAGAAAAGATGCACCACGGGGGAGAGAGGAAGCTGTAAGTAGGGGAGTCTGCCAGAACCCGGAAGGCCGGGGAAAGATGCACCACGGGGCAGTGCTGCGGGCAGGATGCTGTGTCCTCCCCACTCTTGTTATGGAATCGACATATCCTGGCACCCAGAGAATGAAGTAGCACAACCGAAACTCCACACGTTTCTTAAAACAAAACATAAAATAAAAGGTCTGCTGTCCCAAATAAAAAAGAACTGGAGCCAAATATAATTGGAAGTGTGGGAATTATAATTTTTTTCAAACGCTTGGATTGGTGTGAGTGCTGGGTCTCCAACAATTCCCAACTGTCTGGATCACCAACATTTGCCAATTCAATCATTGCTACTTTGGTGGCCTTAAGCCACAGCTGGCACAGTGACTGGCTTCAGAACAGGAGAATTTCATAGTGGGGCATTCTGGGCAGGCCAGGTCATCGTTGTGTGGGCTTGATCTGTGCAGAGAGAGCCTTTAACATTCCTGCACTCGCTATTAAGCACTGTCTGACAGCACCTCATCACAACCCATCAGAATGGTCTCTTTCACATTCTCAACTGCGCCTGAAAGGCTACAACCTGCCTGAGAGCCACTCAGCACCAGCGGAAGTGAGGCGAGACACCACGTGGCCAGCTAGGCAAACCACCCCCAACCCTGCAGCAACCCTATGAACATTTGATAACAACCTCCGGCTCCTCCCTGACATCTCCCTCTGATGCCTCCTCCCTTTACTCACATTGATCTTTCCTCAGACTCACTCTCCCCCTGTGCTTTTTGCCTGGAAAACTTCATGCCATAAACGTGCTCATAATTCTATAACCATTTGCCATGATGAATGATCTGGGAAGATGATTCAACTTCTCTCGGGGAGCAGAAGGTCTATTTTCATGTCCACTCTGCTCTGTCCCGACCTCCAACCAAACAAAGATCAAACTGCATTAACAAACTTTATTTCTGGGTAGAATATAAATTTCTGGTAAGACTCAAAAACATGTGTTGAATAAATGAATAAATAATGTTTTTGTTTTCCAGTGATCTGAAGACTCACCAATCCCAAAAGAATAAGGTCAGATAGCATTTCCATTTTACTGAGAATTAAAAATAGAACCCCAAATTATGTGCTTGAGGAATAAGTCATCATCAACAAAATAAACACATTAATTAATAAAAATAGCAATAAAAATAGAACCTCCCCTTTTGCCCCTCAAAAGCCCCCACAAATTGGATGTCCAATCACTGTCTGGAAGGCTACTATCATATTAAATAACTTGCTTGATTTAATAGTTTGCCAAAGAGGTTAAATAGCTCCCCAAGGTCAAGGTCAGAAAGCCACCAAGCTGTCCTGCTCACAGAAGACTTCCACACCCTAATCACTGTGGCTAGCAGGATGTATAGCAAGGAAATATGACACAGAGCAATTTTAGAAATATCTAAAATGCATGTGTCATCTTTTAGGACATGCTAGAGCTAGAACTCCATAAAAGGCTTGCAGGATGAGACCTTAACTAGCAAAAGCTCTCATAATCAACTAAATCTTTTTCTGACACACAATAATCCATTTTATACACCCAGACCCACAGAAAAGCATGAATTGCCTATAAGTTGTCCTGGTTAGAGCCCCCAAGCATGCAGATATTCCATTCGGACACAGGAATAGATGTGTCCTGTGGACACAGGAATAGGTGTCCTCAGCCTGTAGGAGCCATAGTCTGAACCCTCTTCAGCCCCTGTAATCTCTCTTCCAGTATGTGTGACTGTGCTATTGGTTTCTGCTTGTTGAAGCTTACCTGGGAAGGAAGCTGGCCCCAGAAAGACCACAGTGCATGTTTGCCTCCAAAAGGCACTACAATGGGCTGAAATCAGGGCCTGCATTTAGCACTATATCCAAGCCTCAGTGCTTGGGTGGTCTTTGGGCCAGTGCCAAGGAGCACATATTGCAGCAATTTAGCTGGAAGAACTCAGAAGTGGGAAAAGAGGCAAAGCCGGGAGTGTGTTTGGAGGTCCGCGCCACACCCCCACCCTGCTATATGTCTCATACCACCCACAGGATAAAAGGTACTTCTGGCCTGTGCATAGTGCTTCTACCAGAATTTTGTTCTCATACCACACAAGCAATTTTCCCAAGATTCGCCTCCCTGAGTCTCTGCTTCCTTAGATACAAAACAAGGTCATGAATGTCCACCACTTAGGCTGACATGGGGTATAAGTGCTTACAGTGGTTAAGGGAGTGAAAGAGATGGGGAAAACTTCTGTGCCCCAGGAAACAGAGTGATTGCATCCATCAGTTCTGTTTCTATTTATACATAAGTCATGCCCACTCAAATACCTCAGGAAAAATCAATGGGAGCAGTACAGCTCCCCCCTGTGCCTGGGGCCTGGGACACATAAAACTTGAAGCAATTTTGTAACAGGTGCTCTAGGCAGTGAGGCCTTCTATGTGCCATCCCCATGCTAAAAACATCCCAGGCACCTTCAGAATGCCTCTACAGTGATCTTGAGAGATGAAGACTTCCACTAGCCCGGCACTGGGCTTTTCTAATTGTACGACCTAAAACCTGAGCTGTGCAAGAGCTTTTGCAGCATGGAATGCCTTCAAAAGCATCAAAGAAATAGCTAAAAAGACAAAGAAACTCTGGATCCGGGCACATCTCTTCAACTCCACCGTTCTCCCTGCATTAACATACGCCTTAGAGACCTGGGCCCTATGAAAGCAGGATGAAATGATATTCGGGTGTCCCAAAGAGGAATCAAAGAGCTATGCTTGGAATATCATGCCTCGCTCAAGTGAAAGAAGGAATCCGGAGCTCTGACCTCCATCGCTGTTCCAGAGTCTGGTACGCTGTCTCTTTTGCCAAGGCATCGAAAATCAGATGGGCTGGACATGTAATGCGATTTGGAGACGACCGCTGGACTAGAGCCGTTACCTACTGGATCCCACAGGATGTCAAAAGATCAGGTGGCCGCCCACCTACAAGATGGTCAGACTTCCTTGTCAAGACTCTGAAGGAATGGTTTGAGGCTCTTCATATTCCTGAAGCAACCAGATGCCATTGGGCTACACTGGCACATGATAGGGTCAAATGGAAATGTTACTGGCACCTGCTCGAGCAAATCAATGAATAACGGGATGTCAAGTGATCCATTGACCCCCATTCAGAGTTGGAGAGCGGGGAGATGGTTTGAGCCAACTTCTGTAAGTTGCTTAGTGGTGTCACACTTTCCTCTAGTTTAGCTTCATCCTGGGTTTGTCTAGAAATGTTAAAAGCAATATACACCTGGGTCAGAGAGATAGTACAGCAGGAAGTGTGCTTGGCTTGCAAGCAGCTGACCCAGGTTCTGCACTCAGGAATTAATCTGGCAGTGCTCAGAGGCCTTATGGGATGCTGGGATCGAACTGAGGTTGGGTGCAGGCAAGTGATACCTGAGCATCACTGGGGGTGGCCCAAGAATAAAAAGCAAAACAAAACAAAAAGCAACATATACCAAACCTTTCATCATAGTACTTGACATGTCACGGGTGCTTTTATTGAAGAGGTAGTTTCCAGATTATGTCTATAACATTTCCAAAACTACCTGTGCGCATTGGAAGCAAGTTAATTTTTCCCCGCACATTACCCTGTCCCTAGCCCAGCCAGCCAGCCTTGAACACAGAACAAGTACTTCAAAGCATTGACAAAACACAGTAAAAGGTAGAATGAGAAGGTCTGACTGGTATATTTCCTTTAGATGTGGGGTTCTATCACCTTTGTTGCCCGATAGAGTCCTTTGGGAATACACCCCACATTCGCCAATCATATTAACTCTCCCTCTTTCACACACACACAAACACACACACACACACACACACACACACACACACCAACACGACCTCTACCACTAGCAGTAGCATTAACGTCTCTATGGAGTGTGGGTTCCCAATATGAGTCCTTTTTCAGATGTACTCCAGCCTGCTACCCTGTAGCAATGACATAGTGACCAGAAGTAGGAGCCAGCCACCCCCCCAACAGTGAAAGACCCTCTCCATGCCCCATGGAGCCTCTATTTCCTTCCCCAGTGATGGCCAGCTCCCGGGTCCTGAGACCCAGGATAGTTTAGCTGCTTTCCCCAACAGAAAAGACTCCCTCCAGGAGTCAAAGAGGATGAGCTCTAATCTGAGCATGAACATCTCTGAGAGTGTATTTTACGGATTTATGCTTTCATATGGCAGCTGCACAAAGGCACAGACAGAAATAGTTACCACAAACTGTTTCCCTCTGAGCTCCCCTGCCCAGGAGATGTTTATCTTCATTGTTTCAGAAGAGCGGACTGTCAGCACTGGGTCAGAGGAGGAAGGGAAACAAATTCCTGGGGAGCAGCGCCAAAGTGTCTCTATTATCAACACCTGCCAGAGCGGCGTCATCTAAGCACTGAACCCCATCCACACACTACCAGGAACCAGATGCCCCCAAATGGAAGCAATCATCATCCCTCTTCAGGGGCGTAAGTGCTCCCTCATTTTCCTTCTTTTCATTTTCCCCTTTCGGAAATAGCTTCGCTATCCTAAGGCTGTGGAGCTAAAAGGTCAACCCTGTTGCGACACTGGGATTCTTTCTCCTCTCTGGTTGAAATTAGGATCTTGTTTCAATGCAGTGCATTGTGTTTTAATTCAATTCCACTTAACAAATATGCTTCAGGTCAAACATAGGGCAGGTACCTGCATAGGTCTTGGGGCCAGGGATGTCTCCCTACTTAGTCCCTGTTTTCCCTTGCTTATCTAGGCAGGCCCTTGCCTCTGAAAAAGCCCAGTTATCATTTCATGAACTTTCCAAACTGTTATCACAGTCTTAATTTTTACTAATGTTGTCATTTACCCAGTTGCCTTCGCTTGGATCCTGCAAACTATTCTCAACCCCTTGGGTTCCTTTAATTTAGTTTAGACAATTGAACAGTCAAATAACTCAACACACCATCCTTTGTTATCACCATTGCTACCACCCTTTATTTTTTTATTTTGGCTTTTTGGGGATCACACCGCCATGCTCAGAGGTTACTCCTGGCTCTGCACTCAGAAATCACTCCTGGCAGTGCTCAGGGAACTATACGCAATGCTAGAGATAGAACCCGGGTCAGCCACAGGCAAGGCAAACGCCCTACCCACTGTACTATCACTCCAGCGCTACCACCCTTGTTTGATTTCTGCCACCCCACCCCACTCTCGTTAGACTCCACTCTTGTTAGACACCTCATTTTCACTTTGCCTGCAGTCTCATCTCTGATTAACAACCCGGTGCTGACTCATTTCCTCTGATATGAAATGATTGCTCCATTTCTTGATGCACACTACCCTTTCTCAGCTTAATTTACTTCAGCTTAACTCTACTCGTGTCTGCAAGGCCTCCTTTATCCCCCATCCCCACACATCCTGACCCCTGACATCTGTTGGGCCTCAGCCACAAGGAACCACTGGAAGTTGCCCAAACAAAATATCTGACTTGTTTTCTATCACCTGTGTTGGAGTGACACACATGAGCTGGGCATCACTGCTCTGCCTTGGTGGACTTTATTTTCTTTTTTAAATTTTACTGTTATTAAAAAAAAACAAGTTTATTGAGGCACCATGATTTACAAAGTTATTCATACACAAATTTCAGACATCCAGTGTTCCAACAACCATCCCTCCACCAGTGTCCACTTCCGTCCACCAATGTCCCCAGTTTTCCTCCCACCCACGTTTTGTTCTTTTGGGCACTCTGGTTTACAATCCTGTTACTGATATGGTTTCATGCATAACAATTTATCATCTTCCAGTACCTCCTGCTCCTCCAGAGTGATGACTTCAAGACTGTCATAGTGTTTCCTTTCCCATCCTATCCCCTGTCACGACTGGCAAGTTTTCAACTGAAGACAAGTTTTCATGTTTTTATATTTCTGTTGTCTCTGAGACTATTATGCCCCCTACTCTGATTCTTATCCAACACATGTGTGTCCTTCTCTCTCTGACTAACTTCACCCAGCATGATACTCTTCAGATCCATCCATACAGCAGCAAATTGCATGATTTTGTTTTTTCTTAAGGCTAAATATTATTCCACTGAGTATATGTGCCATAGCTTCTGTATACAAATGACAGTCATTTGTTCTTGGGCACTAGGGTTATTTCTAGATTTTGACTATTGTTAATAGTGCTACCATGAACAGAGGAGTGGTGGACTGTTTTAAATCAACTGCCTTGGGGCTGAAGCAATAGTACAGCAAGTAGGGCATATGCCTTGCAAGCAGCTGGCGCAGGTTCAATCCCCAGCATCACATATGGTCCCCGAGCACCGCCGTGAGTAAAGACTGAGTGTAGAGCCAGAAGTAACTTCTGAGCAGCTCCAGATGTAACTCCAAAATAAAAATAAATTAATTAATAAACCAACTGCCTGGTTGACCACATTATCTCCACTTCAGCAGTTCTGCTCCAGGTCACCACATACCCCTGATGGGGGAGACTATGTGGGAATATTGAGGAGAAGACTCTTAAATGATCACTGTCCTGCTGGGAGAAAGTTGAGAAGAGTCAGGGGCAGAGAGGGGTGATCATTACTGGGGCTCCCCATAGGACTGCTCCAGTAGATCCAGCCTCTCACATGCCCTAATACTGGGGTAGAACAATACAACTTGCTTGGGTTAGATCCCTTAATCTTGTCTATTTTGTTGAATTCAACCTTGCCTTCTGTTACGGCAGAACAAAGGATGTCTTGGAACATCTCCTGTCCCTTCATCCCCAGCAACTGCACATGTGCTGTGCAAATAAATCAGCAAAGAGCCAGATGCTTATGATGAACTGAACCAAGAAGTCCTAAATGATGACCTGGATGTTTAGCTGTCCACTAGACCATAATTTGAAGGGGAGTTGGAAGACCAAATAAATTGGCAAATAGAAATGTGGCTAATGCCTGGCCCATGACAAAGGGTGATGCCAAGAAGTTTGTCCTTTAAAAGAACTTGTAGGGAGACGAGACCCACAGCTGTGCCACTGCCCACACGGAACAGCCCATGGAGCAATGGGAGGGAGGTAAATTGCTTGGCCCTGGCCAGGTTTAACATAGTTCCTAGGGTCAGCAGACATGTGGGGAAGTGGCCATGCCAGCTGGACTTGGAGCGAGGATGAGGCCCCTCCCCCATTCCTTCCACCTCCATGTCCCAGCGGACGTGGCTACAAGCTCCAGCCACCACAACCAGCAAAGCTGGACAAGAGACAGCCACAGCTGTGCCGGCACATGGAGGCTCCACGGCATGTGACAGGCTTAGATAATAATCAAGTTTAGGACCAGGTCCTTCCCAGGATCTTGCACATGTACACACTGTAATGATCATTGTAGTTGTAACAATCTGGGGTGACTGATGGGGAATGAGACTTACATCATAAATGGTAAATATCTGTAGGGCAAGCCACAATGTGTAAGAGAAAAGAGAGAGAGATATAGAGTATGAGACAGGGAGAGAGATATAGAGAATGACACAGGGAGAGAGAGAGAGAGAGAGAGAGAGAGAGAGAGAGAGAAAAGGTGCCTGCTATAGAGGCAGTTTGGAGGTGGGTGGGAGGGAGTGGGGAACATTGCAGTGGGAATGGGGCACTGGTAGAGGGATGGGTGCTGGAACACTATATGCCGGAGACCCCAATTATGAGCATCTTTGTAATTGTATCTCTCACGGTGGTATAAGAACAAAAAGAATATGTAAGGGGTTGAGACGTGACTCTGGGTATAGTACTTGCCTGGCATGGGTAAGGCCTGGGTTGACTCCCCAGTACCATATGGTCCCCCTAGTCCTGCTAAGAGTCATTCCCAGGAACTAAGTTATAAGCAGCCTCCCCAGCATGGCCAGAGGTGACCCAAAACTTTAAAAAAAATGCTAATGGGCCTAGTGATAGTCCAGCGGTAGGGCGTTTGTCTTCCATGCGGCAGCCTGTGTCTCCATCCCGGCATCCCATATGGTCCCCTGAGCACTGCCAGGAGTGATTCCTGAGTGCAGAGCCAGGAGAAGCTCCTAAGCATTGCCAGGTGTGACCCAAAAAAAGCAAAAAAAAAAAAATGCTAATTGTATTCCTCTGCTCCTTCTTAAACTTTTTTTTTTACTAACAATCAGAGGATATGCCTTGGAGTTGGAGTCTGAAGGCAATTTAAGGATGGAAAAGCTACCCTGTCCCCTGGACCATCTCCCTCTGCAATGCTGCAGAGAAAGACATCAGTGTCCTCATATCCACTTACTATGGTTTGGGGGCCTCTGAATATCAGCTTAGCCTATGCCCTTCTGCTTAGCCCATGGCACTTTGGTAGTTAGACTTTTGCAACAATTTTCTAAGAAAATTTCCTTGTTAGGTATCTAAATGTTTTCTTCCATTTTGACTTTTGCAAATGTCTGAACTTTCTGTTGTTCCTGATTCCACAGCTGTGAATAAGGTCTAGTTATCAGTGGCAAACAGGAGGAGTGGCGGGGAACAAAGGTCTTAAAGGTAAGTAGAAAGCTGGCCAGAAGATCAGGGAAATACCAGGCTTTCTGTTCCTCTCCCACACTCAAGCAAATACATTCGCTGTAAATGACACCTTTCCAGCTAGTTTAAGTTCTTAGGCATGAGTTGACTATGACGGTCCATATAAATGTTCACAGTTATTCTGGTACATTCTCTCTAATCTCACTCTCAGCTTGCTCACTTCCTCTCTCCAACTCAAGCACAGGTATGAGACTTGCTTTGGACACTGGAAGATGAGCAAAGGGATCATTTTGAATAGGCATGTCTAATGGCCAACACCAAACATTACAGAAGTCCAACCGCCACAGAGGTGATCATGGAAACTCACTTTGCAGTGGTGTCTCTATCAATGAATTCTGAAAGACTACGTGTATGTTTCCCTTATCCTTGGGTCCCCGTGCTAAGCTCCATTACTGGCACAAGTAAGTAAGCACTTGATTCCTATCTGTGTTGACACTGTGCATATTTCCATCACATGCCAGACACTGGACAAGGCCTTGTGAATAGAGCTACACACAGGTCACAATCTGTGACCTACCTCTGTCCTAGTTCAGGAGACTTTACTCCCTTCTCTCCTTCCTGCCTGGCATCCTAAGCCATCCTTCATTTGGAAGCCACTTCATGGATCAAAAAGCATCAGCAGTCTGTTTTTATGGCATATGCTTTCTATTTTCCTCAAGACTGGCAAAAGTATCATTAGAAAATGCCTACTAGCCAAAACTCTATTCTGAGTGAGGAGAGGTCATTTCATCTTTTTTATATTTTTTATTATACCACCGTAAGATATACAATTACAAAGATATTCATGTTTGGGTTTCAGTAATACAGTATTCCAGCACCCATCCCTCCACCAGTACCCATTTCCCATCACCAATGTGCCCTGATTCCCTCCCCTCTCCCTGCCTCTATAGCAGGTACTTTTGCCTCCTCTCTCTCTCTCTCTCTCTCTCTCTCTCTCTCTCACTCGCTTGCTCTTCCTTCTCTTAAACATTACAGCTTGCAATACATACATTTAGAGGTTATATGTATATCCTTTTGCCTACATTCAATACTCAGTTCTAGGCTGGTATTATCATTTCCAACAATTATGAGTACATTGTTTCTTTCTCTGTCTTACCTAAACTCTGACTCTCACACACTTGCAATAGATTCCACCTACTAACAAGACCTCCTGATCCATACTTTTCCAGGCCTTGGATACTGATATCATGCTATTTTTTTTATATCTCACATATAAATACAGTCAGGTCACTTCATCTTTGCCACAGTTGCTTCTTTTCAGCCAATGAATTGTCCAAAGTATGGGTCTCTCATGCTGTATCAGCATGTGATTGTCTCACAAAAATTATCCAGATATTTCATGGATCTGTATACTGCAATTATTGACAAAAAGGAGGTCATTATATTATAATTTTAATTTTCAATAATAATGACTTCTATTAATTACCTTTTATTCAGTCCTTACTTGGGCCAGACAAGCCACTGTCCTCACCTGTTGACACCTTTGTCTTACTGCTCTTCCAAACAATTCCGTGATATGCATAATTTTATCACTCTCATTTTATAGATATGGAAGGCGCAATCATGAAGATTAAATAATGTGCCCAAGATCAGATAGCTAGTAAATTATAGATTAAGAACCTGTGTTAGAATTGCATGCCTTCAAAGTCTAACCCCCGTAGACTGAGAGCCTGGACCACAGTTGTGGCTTGAGTTGGTTCATACTGGTACAAGAGAGTTGGCTGGAAACATCTTTTCCCAACTTTGCAAACCAATGGGGTCATGTTGGTAGCTTAAAGTTGGTTATGGTGGGAATGTGTACACTCCAAAACTCATCAATTTGGACAGTCAAACTGACATTCTCATCTCAAAGTGTTTTGAGGTCTTGGCAACCAAAACTCAGCAATTGCCATGCACATAGGTTATCTTGCAGTGGATCTTTAGCAGAGGTGGTACAGAATAAGATGAGCCTTCCTGCTGAGCCCTGCACAAATTGCATATGCATTAGTCAAATAAATGATTGTTCCTATTTTACACCACTAAGCTTTGCCCTCATTCAGTAATATATATCCAGAAAATAGATAAAATTGGCAGATTTTTTAATAGCTAGTAGATATTTGGATCTGAGAAGATCATACGATACACGCATAATGTGGTAGTGCAAAATACTCTAAAGTGATTTCAAGTCAAAAATTAGAGCTTTCTGAAAATCAGAAGCATTGAGAAACAGCCACAAAGATCTAAATGTACAGTAGTAATCCCAATCTCTAGTACATTAGTATCTATGGATAGTCCATTAAGAAAATCGTCAACAGTCATAATCTGCCATTACCATTTCCCACATACACCACTGAATGTATACAAAGAGACTTAAGTGATAAACTCTAAATATCTGCAGGGCTAGCCACAATGTGTAAAATAAGAGGGAGATAGATGCAGAGACAGAGAGAGACAGAGAGAGAAGAGAGGAAATGGGGGTACCTGCTATTGAGGCAGTCTGGGGGTGGGCGGGAGGGGGTGTGGGTACATTGGTGGTGGAAATGGGGTACTGGTGGAGGGAGGGGTGCTGGAATACTGTATTACCAAGAACCAATTATGAACACCTTTGTAATTTTATGTCTCAAGGTGGTATAATAAAAAATTAAAAAAAAGAAAAAAAGAAAATCTTCAACAGTCAGATAAGCTCCACTCTTGAAAACAAATTATATTAACATAGCAAATATCCTTTAAAAATTATATTTTGTCACCCACATTTGCTTTTATTTCGGTGAAAGCCTGTTATCCTCCTGAAGTGTTCTGTGAGACCACTTTGAGAAATTCTGCTCTAGTTCCTCTAAGAGGATGAAAGAGTTCGAAACTCATCTCCCTTACTTTAGAGAGCTCATAATAGCCCAAAAGAGTGAATGTACAACAAACCACCACAAAAAAAGTTCTCCTGACCTAACTACTGCCTGGAGAAAACCTAATTAGGAAGTAATAGACATTGCAGAAGGTTGCAGAAGGATGCGGGGGTGGGGCGGGGGTGGGGGGGGTGGGGAAGGTTTATGTTTTCCAAGAACTAAATCAATGCCAGCAACACTTTGACATCCAAACTTCCGCACCTTTCATGAAGACTTGTCAAGCACAATCTGTTTACCGCTGGTATATCCCAGACTAAGCAATCCCTATAAATACATATGCATCATCTGTTTTCCTTATTTGGACCAGTTGAATTTTCTTAACTTCTGCATAGCAAACCTTTACAAGCTTCTTGTAGGTCTGAAACATACAAAATAATGTCTGCAGCCTCAGCAAAGGTCAGTCTTAGAAGACATAAATGGAGGGTTGGGGAGGCAGGAATAGGCACAGGTACTGTCCTCAACAGTTTGGTTTTGTTCTGAGCATTTGCTACAGCATAGAACACATTACAGGCGAAACAGTGATGAGGGTTCTAATCTTCTAGTGTAGGGAGGTTGAGTGGAAATTTTAAAGATTCAAATAAATGCAATAATTAGACTGAAAATTGCCTCAAAAAACCACAGACAGGTGCCAAAATGGAGATAACGGAGTATCTCGATTCTGTTTCAGACAAAGTAGTCACGGAAGATGAAGCTTAGGGATAACCATTGAAGACGAGGTGAGGATAGGGTGTTCTGAAGCAGTAGCTCTAGCAGCATCTCGTAAGGTCAGCTGTACAAATCTTACATGGTTCTACTGACAGCCATTTGGATCAACGCCTGTGGTATGAAAGGAAAACCTATTTTTTGAAGACCATATGTTTAATTCTATTGAGGTATATTTTAAGTTGGATTCCCCAGAACAGACCCTGGCAGTAAGATTTATATAAAAGTGATTTATTAGAAAGTTTCCAGGAAAGAAATAGGGAGTTTGGAATATGAAAAGGGTAAGGAAAGAGGCTAACCAATGACTTAATAACATGCAAAGTCTCACAGAAAGAAGCAGTGTCAATTCCTGTTTTGGAACATAAAGAAGTTTAAAGATGACATTTAAGTAGTTCCAATCCAAGGACAAAGTACTTAGAGCACTCCTCTTGCTTCCTCAATCTGTTAACAGGCACTGTCCTCCAGGTCAAAAGAATTCCCAGGCACTACAGGTCTTTGGAGGGTGCAGTCCAGGCAGGCTATAGCAGCTTAAGGCTATCTTACTGACTAAAAGATGCAGGATCTAGCTGAGGAGACCGAAAATGCCCAGTCTTTGTGTGTCACGGACAACTCTGCTAGGGGTCTAATTATCTGGTTTTTTGGGTTTGTTTTTTTTTTTTTTTTTTTTTTTTTTTTTGCTCTTTGGGTTACACCTGGCGATGCTCAGAGGTTACTCCTGGCTCTGCACTCAGGACTTACTTCTGGCCATGCTCAGGGAACCATATGGGATGCCGGGGATCGAACCCAGGTTGGCCACATGCAAGGCAAAAATGCCTTATCCTCTGGACTATTGCTCTGGCCCCTAATTATCTGTTTGTTTTATCTGAGCTCCCAGTGTTTATTATGGTCACGGCTGCCTAAAAAGAGGCAATCTATAACTAATTGAATGTCCAGGTTCTGCATTCCTGACCACAGTCAATACACTCTCAAAATTCCAATCATTATGAAAGTACTAAGCATTTATATAGTTTAGGCTAAAAACTGAAGATCTTTATTAGAGTAGTAAGCAGACCCAAAGCAATCTGATGTCTAATGCAGCTGAAGATTGTTTAGCTGAGAGTCCATATTCAAGAAGAACCCAAATTATCTAACTATATAAAATATTTTAGCATCATCCCTTTTTTTAAAAAAAAGCATGTCACAGATACCACTAAGGAACAATTTTCTACTGTTTGTCACTATGCTGTAAATGCTAGATGCACACCGACAGCAGATAGAAGTGGGAAGGGATCAAGAAAGATGAGAATATAATATCTTAGAAAGAGTGCACCCCTTTAGTCTACCTGACAATGGAACTCTATTCCAGTCCTTCTTCTATCTGGACATCTTCAATGTCTACCATTAATATCTCTTAGGACCCTGTAAAGGAAACTGAACCAATGTATTATTTATCTAAAAATAAAATCAATCATATTCTTTCATCTGAAGTTATTTCTGTTGGTGAATCACAATCCAAGATGGTTTTAATATCCAGCAAATAGGAAATTAATTATTTTCTATAGCTTTTCTATAACATAAGTACACATAGGGTATCCCAATGCATATACATAGGGATCCAGGAGGAGATCAAGGGGCAAATGAGGAGCATAAACAAATATAGAACAAGACAACAGGCAGTGCTAAAGACTGAGGTTTTCCGGAAGAGCCAACAGTGAGAAAACCTAACAATCAATTTTTTTTATTTTTTTATTATAATACCGTGAGACATACAATTACAAAGGTGTTCATCATTGGTTCTTGGTAATACAGTATTCCAGCACCCCTCCCTCCACCAGTGCCCCATTCCCACCACCAACTATCAACAATTCTTTAACCATAAAAATTAGCCTATGAAATAGAGTGACAACTAAATGAATAGTTTTGGGGAAACATGCCCTGGCTAGCTCTGGATCCTTTCTGTTTAAGCCATTTGTATGTGTTTAGGCCAGGGCCTCATGCTAAAGAGATCTCTCTTTTGTGTAAACACTGATAGAGGGTGTGGCAGTTACAGAAGTCAGTTTGACTCTGGGTTAATAACTATTGGAATCTCCTCATAATTTCTACTGGGAATCCAGTGCTAGTCTAGTTTGGAAATATCTATTCATATTCCCCCATGGGTCCCGATGCGGAACAACAAGATATATCAGGAGAAACCCACACTGTCTACGTTAGGACCACAGTTTAGGAATCAGTTCTGCAAAGATCAAAGGATCTTTGCCATGCTAGCTTGCCGAAGGCAGGAAAGTAAGATCCTTCCCCTTTTAGTTATAGAAAATAACTAATTTCATAAACAAAAAACAGAGCACTTAAGGAGAGTAGAATGAACAAGGACCTTTTAGGTAATGGAGATAACCATCTAGTATGCATTGAGTTCATGGTCTGAAATTATGATGTGATTTCTCCCATGAATATACATCCTTAGATGTATTTCTTTAGCTTCAATGTCGTGGAGGGTTTTTCCTATATTTTCTTCAATGTACTTTATGGATTCAAGTCTGATATTGAGATCTTTAATCCATTTTGATCTAATTTTTGTGCATGTTGTTAGACACAGGTCCAAATTCATTTTTTTACATGTCGCTGCCCAATTTTCCCAACACCACTTGTTGAAGAGGCTTTCCTTACTCCATTTTAGACTCATTGCACCTTTATCAAAGATTAAATGATCATATGTTTGAGCTTGGGTGTCAGGCATCTTCAAAGGTGAAACATCACTAACAAAGCAACTAGAAGAAAACATAAACATATGGGACTACATGAAACTAAAAAACTTCTGCACCTCAAAAGAAACAGTGACTAAGATACAAAAGCAGTCCACAGAATGGGAAAGAATATTCACCCTGGGGCCGGAGCGATAGCCCAGCGGGTAGGGCGTTTGCCTTGCACCGACCTGGCCTCTGCCGGCCTGGGTTCAATCCCGGCATCCCATATGGTCCCCTGAGCCCGCCAGGAGTAATTCCTGAGTGCAGAGCCAGGAGTAGCCCCAGAGCATTGCCGGGTGTGACCCAAAAAAAAAAAAAAAAGAATATTCACCCAATACCCATCTGATAAGGGGTTAATATCCAGGATATATCAGGCACTGGTAGAACTTTACAAGAAGAAAACAAAAAACCCCATCAAAAAATGGGGAGAAGAAATGAACAGAAACTTCAGCAAGGAAGAAATTGAATGGCCAAAAAACATATGAAAAAATGCTCATCATCACTAATCATCAGAGAGATGCAAATCAAAACAACAATGAGATACCACTTTACACCACAGAGACTGGCACAAATTCAAAAGAGCAAGAACAACAAGTGCTGGCGTGGATGTGGGGGAAAAGGGGACACTCATCCATTGTTGGTGGGAATGCCGGCTGGTACAGCCTTTCTGGAAAACAATATGGACTTTCTTCCAAAGACTAGAAATTGAACTCCCATTTGACCCAGCCATACCACTCCTGGGAATCTACTCTGGGAAACCAAAAATACACAGCAGAAACACCATCCCTACTTTTATGTTCATAGCAGCATTATTCACAATAGCCAGAATCTGGAAGCAACCAGAGTGCCCGAAAATCGATGACTGGATAAAGAAGCTTTGGTACATCTACACAATGGAATACTATGCAGCTGTTAGGAAAAATGAAGTTATAAAATTTGCCTATAAATGGATGGATATGGAGAAGATTATGTTGAGCGAAATTAGCCAGAAGGAGAGAGACAGACACAGAATGACTGCATTTATCTGCATAACATAAATATATATGTACATATTATGATACCAATATCCAAGGTCAAGTGAAACATATATCAGGAGGTCTTGTCAAAGGTGGAAATTATCACAAACGTGTGGGAGTCAGAGGTTAGGTAAGACAGAAAATGGAACAGGGTGCTAATAATTGTCGAGGGTACTAATGCCAACCTAGAACTGAGCATTAAATAGAGGCAAAAGGATACACATGACAACCTTTTAATGTATGTTCTGTAATCCATAGTCTGGAAGGGAAGGAAAAGAGAAAGAGAGAGAAAGGGAAAGAAATAAAGAACCTGCCATGGAGGTGGGCTGGGGAAGGGGGAGGGAACCGGGCACGTTGGTGGTGGGAGATGGGCACTGGTGGAGGGACGGGTGCTGGAACACTGTATGACCAAAACCCAAATATGAACTTTTTAATTGTATATCTTTTTATTTGTATATCTCACGGTGGTATAATAAAATACTTTAAAAAAAAAGATGTATTTCTTTATACCAGCTCCATCTATTCTGTTGTGTTTGGCATAAGAGATGATCTCGAAGGAAGAGGGATGAGGCATTGTCATTAGCATTTGTTTGGACTTGGGCTAGGTGTGGTTCACCTGGAGATTTGCATGAAAGTCCTGGTTCTTGACTTTATAAACTCTGGCCCACAAGAGCTAGCAGACTTTTGCCTTTTGTTCTTAATTTGTCTGGCTAGGGAGGAGACAAAGATGCAGGGTTGAAGAAGAAGCCATCACTTAGTGGGAGACAACTTGGCTGAGCACATGGTCAGAGAGGTCTGTCTGACCAACAGCATAAGGTCTGGGGAATCTCCTGCCCTCGATTGTAGCAGTGGAGTTTGTTTCATTGTCTGTGATATGTAAAAGCCTTTTACAACTGTGCTGGACTCATGGATTTTGTTTGCCTGTTGTCAGCCCCTGAGGTGACCAGGAACTCGACCACTGATACTGTTGGGGTTCACAGCAGATCCCCAACAATAGTGATGAAATGTAGTGTATGAATCATGGAACAGAAGACTTGGGGTGCAAATGACAGAAGCACATTTTCTTGTTCCGTTGGCAAGGCCAAGGGAAAATGTCTTGAAGGGAGTAACAGTTGGCCAAGGCAGGAGAATGGAACCAGAATTTCAGAAAGAGAAAAGAGCAAAGTGAAGATTGAATATCTAGATGCCAAAATCACGGGTATAGGGGCTAGCAGTTTAAGAAACAAAATCAGTCACCAATGGCAGGAAGAAAAAAAAGTGATACCTAAAACTAGGCAGAGGCCAGCTTGTGGAAGATTCTGTTGTGATCAGGATATAATCTGAAGGTAAAGAACTAATTTTACTTTTTGGAAATTTTGGAAATTTCCAAAAGTAAATTTGGAAGTAAACATAAGCATTTTGGAAGTAAGCTTTCTTATCCATACATTTAAGCACATGTAAAAAGGAAAAAGCACTTGATTTTTAAAAGATAAAAGCAGATAGAAAAGTGCCACATAAAATGGTTAGAACTGGTCCCTATCTAAAGGGTATTTTTCTGGAAAGATTTTCGAAGCACTGCTTGACTGTAAATTAGTCCTAAGAGAGGAATAATAAACAGGAAATTAGGAATTTGGAAATCTGATTCCTGAAAGACAGAGGTCAAATGCCAAATATTTCTCTGAAGCTTTACACATTGTGTCCGGGTTGTTTATTGGACAACCATTGATGCATGTATGGCTTCCAAGAAAAATGTAAATTTACATGAAATCCTTACACATATTTTTTGAATATACTAATATATTACTAATATGTCACTAATATATTACTAATATACACTAAAGATTTTGATCAGAGCACACACGACTGAGAAATACAACTACTTTGTCAAAAGTAAAAAATGACAGTGTGTTTATTTATTCAATGAATCTTATCAAGCTCCTACAGTATGCCTGGTGCCATTCTAGACATTGAAATACATCAGTGAACAAACCAGACTAAATCTCTGCCTCTGTTTTAGGTTTATAATCATGAGACTGATATTTTTTTTCTTCCCTGGTCCCAGGACAGGAGCCAGAGAGAATGACAAACATCTCTGCCCACCCTTTCATATATTTATCTGTGGGATATTATTGTCTTGGATGAAATGATTTTTCAAGGCTGTTAAACTATGCAGGATCTCTAAAAATATGAAGAGTGAATTTTATTTTCAACTTCATTTTTATCCTTCTAATTGGTTTCTAAATGTGCTCTATCTACTCATCATGAAATGTGAGCAAATCCAGCCACAGTATTGGAAAAGCAATTAACAATATACAGAGTCTAACAAGGACATATTCCAGTTCTCTTGAACCTGGCTATTACCCCAACACTATCAGGTGCCTCTTACTCTTAAATTGCTGCCTAAGGCAAGCCCAGTTTTGTATCTTTCCTTGACTCTAGCTTGGTCTTATCTGTTGAGTACTAGAGTGTTGAAATACTACCTTCTCCACTATATTTCAAAAGTTTTCAGGGAAAGAAACTGTCCCGTTGCTTCTTGTCTGGCTTCAAAACTTAGAAAGCATTTAGAAAAAATTGGTAGAAAGAATTATAATCAATAATGATAATAATAATAGCAGTAATTATCTTACAGATTCTGTTTTTTTTGCAGCACCTTACTGACAGTTTGAGGCTCTTCGTATTCCTGAAGCAACTAACTGCCATTGGACTACACTGGCATGTGATAGGGTCAAATGGAAATGTTACTGTTGCCCGCTCGAGCAAATCGATGAATAACGGGATGTCAAGTGATCAAGTGATCAAGTGACCTTACTGATTACAATGGCTGCCATTCTACTGTAGTTTCATTCTCATTCCAGTTTTGTACAGTGAGCTGCATAGGGGTCATTAGGAATTGTTATCTGGTAGTAGGAAGAATTTGGAGCAAGTTTATGTGCTCAGTGCCAATTATTGAGATAAAAATTTAGTTTTAGGTCCTCAGATTATTGGTCTTTTAAAAAATCATACAACAAGTATCTTATGTTTAATTTATAGTATAGAAAAATAAAAAGTAAAGTAAAATAGAACCAACTAAAAGTCCACAATGTAGAAACTTCCCATATTGGATAAAAAGAAGACTAAAATTCTTTCCCATAGAACTATAAATAGGAACATGCATAGTTAAAGAAAATGCATGGTATTTTGTTTACTATCTTTAAATTTCCTTAAAATGAAAATTTAACAGCACTTCACTGACACTATTTGTGACCAAACTAAAAGAAAACATACAAACTTTATCTATTATATTATATTATATTATATTGAGTGAAGAAACATAATTATTAGCCTTTTACCTTATTTTGTTTTTCCTGTTACATATAATTTTACAACAAATATTTATGCGCTTTCATTATTACACTTGTACAAGTATCTACTTAGGATAATTTATTAGAAGTGAACTTTCTAAGTCAGAAGGTGAATTTGTGTAAGTGTGCATCTTACTAGATATAGAATAATTGGGAATCATCTTTAAGACAAAAGTATCTTACAAATATATACCTACTTCCACTGTCTATGAGCATCTATATATTCCTATACCCAGAGCCAAACTGTCTAATACATTGTTTTAGTTGCCCTTTTTTCCTTCCTTCTTGAATAATTCATTTCAAAATCCATTTGACAGGCCTGAATGGGGAAAGTGGCCCATGGGAATCATGTCACAAGAGTAAAAGCAGCCAAGTAGGGTATCAGATATGGAGAAGGTTAAAAAAAAAATAAGTATTTTAAGATAATGGGATGCAAGCTTCCACTGTTATATGAAGAGAGTTACAAATATAGAAATAAAGCGACAGTGAAATTTGTGATGTTGACTTAGAAATGATAGCCTTGAGGCAGTAATGCCCTAGTAACAAAGACCAAACCTAGAACTCAAATGCTGATTGGAAAATAACTTTCTCCATGAAAATGCAGCAGGCACAAAAGAAACAGTGACCAAGATATAAGACAGTCCACAGAACAGATACAATATTCACTCAATACCCATCTGATAAGGGGTTAATATCCAGGATATATCAGGCAC
>JAJIBD010028562.1:0-33956 GCA_021461705.1 Cryptotis parvus
CTTTTGGTCTGGGCTGTGTGAGGCAGGAGGCCTGTGAAGGGCTGGACGTGATAGTTTCACGACTTGGTGGCTCCCAGTCCACTTGGCTCCTCCCCGGACTGCCATTGTCCTGTCAAGCAGACACAGACAGTGTGGAAACAAAGGAGCATTGATTGGCGCCAGTAAAAATGTATTTATGGGCACTGAAATGTGGATTTTATTTAATTGTCACATGGCATCCAATAGTTTTCATTGGATACTTTTCAAACATTCAGAAGTGTAATCCCATTTTCAAGTCAGCAACAGGCATCAGGTTGGATCTGGTACATATGTAAGAGAAGAAATATGCCCGCTGAAGACCCTGCATAGGACCAGGGAGATAGCGCAATTGGTAGAGCATGTGTCCAGCATGTAGGAGGCCTGACTTTGAACCCCCATCACTCTTACCCTTTCATTCCCCGATTGTTTAATATTTTTTGCCTTGTTTTCTTTTTGGGTGTGGGTGTTCACGCCTGACTGTACTCAGGGATCACTCCTGGTGGTGCTCAGGGAAGCATGTGGTGTGCTGGGTATTGAACCTGAGTCAGCCGTGCCTGCTAGGCAATGCCCTTTCCACTTCTGTCTCTGTAGCTCTGCTGGTCTTTTCTGTTTCGTGAGTTGGCTCTTAGTTCCTCACAGAAGCGTGTCATGCAGCATTTGTGTTTGCAACTGGGATTGTTTCAGTATGGCTGCGACAACATGTAAGTGGTTCACTGTGTTTTCCCAGACAGTGGCCAGCCGCTGCCATTTTGGATGGGACATGTGCCCGCTGCCTGACTCCGTCTTACCCCCGCTGTCATTTGCCATTAGTTATATTCATTGCACTTGTATTTGGGTTACTTCCAGCAATGATCAGGGGTTCCTCCTGGCTCTGCTCTCACCACCACCCCTAGTGGTGCTTGGGGGACCTAATGGGATGCCGGGATCAAACACCCCGCCAGATGTCCCCTGTCACATTTATGTTGCTTGTGCTTTTTCTAATATATTGAGATTGCAGGTTTTTTTACTTTTTTAGTGAAGCAAGATCATTTCTTTTTTTTTTTTGGGTCACACCCAGCAATGCTCAGGGCTTACTCCTGGCTCTGCACTCAGGAATTACTCCTGGCGGTGCTCGGGGGACCATATGGGATGCCAGGGATTGAACCCCGGCCGGCATGGGCCGACCACATGCAAGGCAAACGCCCTACCCGCTGGGCTATTGCTCCGCCCCAACAAGATCATTTCTATTGAGTGAAAACTTAGATGTGAGGAGGGAGAAAGAGAGGAAGTACGCATTCAAGAGGGAACATGAGCTTCTTCAGAGTGAAAAGATTCATAGAGACAGGCAAGCATGATACTTATTCAAGGGAGATCAGAGCAAGCCACTGGTGTCTTATATCTTGTCTTCATCCAGCACAGGGAAACAAACAAAGGATTTCCCCCTTACTTTTCAGAGTTTAAAATTTACATGTTTAAAATTTAGAAATTAGGCCCAGAACTGCGACCGGCTGGGAAACGGCAAGAGGCACAGGGCTGAGCTTCTGCCTGCTCAGTTTGTGCTGGGCTAATGAGGTGTCCTGAAAGGGGGCCAGGGCCGGGCTCCCCTGCCTTCTGGTCAGACCCCAGAGGCCGGAAAATCTCCTACATCACAACTGCAGCCACTTTCAAGGTCCGGACTCCACAGCTTGGCAGAGCCACACCCAACAGAATAGTCGAGTTCAAGCCAAGGTATGCAGGACTCAGTGATCGAATCCACCAGGTCTCCTAGGGAGCTGAAGCCGGCGAGCCCTCCCCAACTCACAGTGCCCTCTGGCAGGAGCCTGGTGGGCCCACCCAGAACTGCGACTGGCTGGGACCATTCGTGGGGGGTCCCATGTATCCCCTGTGGCGCTATCTCAAAACCTAGTATATTCATCTAACTGAATGAATCCCATCACATTTTCTAGAAACAAAGTGTGTGGGCATGAGGTGTGGTCTGTGGGACCACCTCGGTAATTTCTTCTACAGTGGACTCAAATGGCACAATGGAGATTTGATGCTCTCCGTTGACTTTTGTCTAACACCAGGTTCATGGACTGTATTTAGAGAAGTAGCTCCAACAACCAATATAGAATGCATCGTTCAGTGTATGAATAGGAAAAGCTCACATAGACGTTGAGATAAATGTGAAATAAGTGTTGTCAGTAGCTGTAGTGATGGTGTGTCTGGGATTGTCAGTAGAAAACCACTGTGTTCTAGAAACCCAGAAAGTGAATCCAAGAAAAGAAATCACTTGATCACTTGAATCCCGTTATTCATCGATTTGCTGGAGCGGGCGCCAGTAACATTTCCATTGGACCCTATCATCACGTGCCAATGTAGCCCAATGGCATCTGGTTGATTCGGGAATATGAAGAGTCTCAAAAAGAAAGAAATAGGCCAGACTTTCACACAGCAGCCTAGAAAAGAAAAAAGGGCATGACCTTATCATCACTGTTCCCTTATATGAGCTGTAAGAGAGCATAGTTGATGCTGGCTAAGTGAGCAGCATCGGGAGGGATGGGAGGGTGGCTGGGAAATGCGGTCTCTGGTGGTGGGGGGCACACTGGTGGTGGGATTTGTGTGAATGATGAATCCTTCCAGCAACTGTATTGTGAAAAGTTTGTACTTTGTAAATCACGGTGTTTAAAATAAATCATTAAAATTAAAAAATATTCAAAAATAAAATCCAAAAAATTAGAACAGAAATTTCAAGAAGAGAAGCTGGCTGGAGCGATGGGCCAGAGGTTAAGATCCATGCCCTCTAACGCAGCTGAGTCTTGGTTTGAGCCCTGGCTCTGCATGTTCTCCTGAGTATCACCAGATACTGCCCTGGAGGCCCCTACGAACCACTGCAAAATGCCCTCTGGCATTGAAACTCTGGCTGAGAATCCCCAGGAGGGTGCCCTGGCACCAACGGAAGGTGTGATTTTTTGTGGAAAGTAAAAAACGTCATTTGTGTTTGCTATAGTGAGCATTTCAGTATTCAAAGAGTACAACCTGAGATATCACTGTGAAATTAGTTGTTGCTGTGGATGGCTGAACTAATTTTCTTCTTGGCTTTCAGAAACATTAATATTTTATTCTTCATTTGTTTCTTGTGTGTGATTTTTTTGGGGGAAAGATTGTGCCTGGGGCCCCATGCACAAGAAGGCTTTTTCTTCTGTGCTAATCTAGTTAAATTTATGAGAAAAAACTCTAGCTACTCTAAATAGATCTCATGTTATTGCTTGGTAAACAGCACCGATAGCAGATACTTTATTGATTAATTATAATAAAGCTTCACACTTAAATTTGGTGTATGTATCAGTAGGAAAGTTACTTATTCCTTTTTTCGGGGGGTGGGGTATCAGTACTAGGGATCCAGCCTGCAGCTCTCACATGCAAGGCAAGTACTGTACCATAGAGACACGCTCCTGACCCCAGAAAACATATTCGGACAGAAAATTTGTAAACTAGAGCACTACTTTTCACTTTTTAAAAATTCACAACTTTTTTCCCTTTTGTGTTTGTCTTTGGGCCACACCCAGAGATGCTCAGAGGTCACTCCTCGAAGGCTCTGGGGCCATCTGGGGTGCTGGGGATCCAACCCAGGTTGGTCACGTGCAAGGCAAATACCCTACCCTCTGTATGATTGCTCTGGCCTCATTGCAGTAGCTTTAAAGCTGCAAGGATCTAGTATCTTCAGTGAAGTTTTTGAGGACAGGAATATCATTATGTCTGTTTGCTATTTTTTACGTGAGAGCCATGTATAGTCACATTATCAGAGGAAGAGGTAAATTCAGCGGCATTTTGTCTTATGCTGTTTGATGGCTCTCTGGGGGAGAGAGAATCTTTGGCAGGAGAAAGTCGTGGAGAAATGCTGTAGCCAGGAAGGTGAGTATGTGATTGGATAGTGTGAAAGGCTCTTGAAGTCCTAGTATAAGAGTTGGTATTCTTCACCTTCCCATGTTTGCATACCATTTCCCTCCGATTTGCTGTTGATCACCAGAGTAAAGCACTGGGTGGAGCATTCCCGGATGCTGAACATTTACTTCTGTCTCCCTCATATCATGCTTGGAAGTTGTCATCGTCCTGTGAGCGGTTCAAGAAGCAAATTATTTTATGTCATCTTGTTCTGTCTTTGTAGGTCCTGTTTGCTGACTGAACAAATGTCTTCCTGAAATATGAGATTCATGCAGCTTATATTTGCTTTCCTGAAAGTCTCCCATTTCCCTTGCCCTTTTCCTTTTGAAGTCCAATTCTGCCAGGGAGCAGCTGAGATCAGGAAACATTGAAATGGTGGCCATTCTCTCTAGAGTTTTAATTTAATTTTCCAGATTTGTTTCTTCTATTTATATCTCTTGGGCCCTTGTCTGATTGACCATGCAGGGATTTGTCACGTTGCCTACTTCTTGAATCAAATGTGGACACAGCAACTAAAAATAAGCATGATGTGGCTATTGGACACCCGAGTCCTCCTTTGCTAAGGAGCTAGGATTCTTGCTTGTTGTTGCTAAGATGTTTCGTGGCTTTAGCACTGCATCAATCATTGCAAGTACAGCTGTGCTTTTGGAATGGAAAGCTGATGGAAGCACAAAGGCACAGTGAAGAGTATTATCCTGAACAATGGATACAGATGCAAATCATTACTCACAGTCCATAATATCAGCCCCATTTTGGAGTTTATTGTGCTCTGTGAATGTGGGATTTGTTCTGCTGTGAACTAAAAGTGTGCCAGGGCGTCATTTCCGTTTGCAGAATACTTTTGTCCAAAAATCGAAAGATCATGAAACATACCCAAAGTCTTGCGTTTTCACTCTTCATAACCTTGGGGGTGTGGCTAATGGTTGCAACAGTAGAATCTGGCTGAAATTTGGGCTAGTTTCTTGAACTTGATACCAGTTTCTAGCGATTGGTGTGAAAATTCCTTAAGAAATTTATTACATAGGGCAAGAAGCTTCTACCCAGTAAATTTGCCAAAGGAAGGTGATTCATGGGGCAGGGGGTGGAGGGGGCGGGGTGGGTGGGGAACACTAGTTGTGGGCCAGCTCTGCCACAGATGAAGTGTGGGATTTGGGGGAAAGACTTAGTTCCTGCTTTCCTTCTTGCCTGTTTTCACATCCATAAAGAAGGCTAATGATAGTTGTGTTACGAGTCGTGAGGACTGAGTAGGCTGACATTTGCAGATCTAAACTATCTAAATAGTGTCTGAGATGTATAATCCCCACGTGAGCTCTGCCTACCACCCTCAGTCACTTACTGCTGTATCTGTGCAATGGCATGTCCTTTTCCTTAGTGGTGGACCAAAGACTGAAGTGGGAGATTCACCAAAAAACTCGAACGTGACCTGTGATAAATTAGTTGTGTTTAACAAGGTTAAGCCAGAATACCTTGGTCAAATTGTAGTGCTATTTTCCCTCTCTATACTACAGGCACCCTCATTGTGTCTAAACAAAACTTGAATATAGATTTAGTAGTCTGGAATTTTCCCTCAAAAATGATTCAGTTTGGCTACCAAGTTCCTTCTTTTGCAGTTTTCCCATCAAGTCTCACTTGAGTTTCTCTGGTTCTGATCCTAAAGAACTGCCACTGCCTCGCTTCCTGATGTCCAAGACCGAGGGCGACCTCCGCTTTGGAAACCCAGCCGAGACACATGGAACCAAGGTTCAGATTCCATACTTAGCCTTGGAAAAAATACCTTCAAAAGAATGGACGATGAGGAGAAACAGGTAAACACTCCCCTCAGGCCTGTCCATTAGGTCCCAAGTAGCAGACCTGCAAACTTCCGGTGATCTCGCCTTTGGGAGCCATGGCAGACTTGGAAG
Source organism: Cryptotis parvus (assembly GCA_021461705.1). NCBI lineage: Eukaryota > Metazoa > Chordata > Mammalia > Eulipotyphla > Soricidae > Cryptotis > Cryptotis parvus. The sequence goes on from JAJIBD010028562.1 coordinate 5,823, forward strand.
CTAGTCAGGAAAGTTTCCTTTGTAGCCAGACAGACGAGCCACACTGGGGTCCCTTTGAGCTACTTGAATATAGAACCGTGTTAAACCGAAGGAGATTTGCTCTACTTACACGCTTTCTCTAGACAGTATTTCCAAATAGGTACTTTGAAATGTAGCTTCTAGGTTTTTTTGTTACCTCCCCAGAGAAGTCTCTGGTTAAGTATTTTTGGAGAACACTGCTTCATATCCTATTCTTACCGGAAAAGAGTGAATCCCTAGTCTTGACGAGTCAGTATGTGTACATTCAGTGAGATCTGCATTTACTCAACTCCTGTATCCTGGGAATCCTTCTTCACGAAGCATTTTTTTTGCCAGGTTAGGAGTAAGAATAGGGAGAATGTGCTTTTTCCAAAAATCCGAGCACAAATTGCAATAGTCAGGGTGATGGTTGGTCAAGATAAGGTGTAGCCTTCCAGAAAACGGAATCTATTAAAAGCAAGTACTCTCAACACTCAGCCAGGTCCCAGGGCGTCAAGGAGCCGCAGCTCCTTCTAGTGACAATACTGACTGCCTTGTGGGGAAGTCAAATTATAGTCAATATCTGGAAGGCAAGAAATGTGTGTGTGTGTTTGTTTTTGTTTTAGGGAAGACACAAATACAAAAGTTTAGGACAGCAAGGACTATGAAAGGATTGAGGTGGATCTACATGTGTGCCCTACTGTGACTGGGGAGTGCAGACTTTCATATTAGAGTTCGGTGGTGCAGTGCCTGTTCAACAGCTCCATGTGGGGTTGCTTATGTAATTCTGATACGTTGTAAAGTAGTTCATCATGGGCACATGTGAAAAAGGAGTATAAGCCTCAACCGCAATGGCTCTTCTTCTGTTGCTTGAAATAATCAATGGAAAATAAACACAAACAAGGGTATCATATGATTTCACTCATCTATGTTAAGAAAACTAATGAACGCAAAGGCCAAATTCTTTCAGAACAAAATAGCCCTTCCCAGAAGGGATTGGGAGCAGGCGTAGGCAAGTTGATAAAGTGGGTAAGGCTTGTGGTGAAGGATGGAAGGTCGCTTTTGAGGGTGAGTATAATATAGCATGTACAGATGGAGACTTCTCAGTGGGAGCTTCAGAAGCCTGTGCATCAAGTCCTAAGCCAGTATTACTCTGAGTTGTAGATAAAGGAGAATTGGCGTCTTCTATCAGTTCTCTTTGTCATGTTTCCCCACCAGCTTTTAGAGAAGAATGAGAGCCCACTGGCTCAGGATGCCCGGGAACTTTTCAGACCCATCCACTGGCTGTAAGATTGAGATGCAACTTTGCTCTTTTAGTGGGCTTGTGCTAGAGCACCCATTAGTAGACATGAACCCACACTTGAAATACTCTTTTCTCTTTTAAGAATATTTGATCAGTGTCTCCAATTGCAGATTTTTAGACTCCAAGTCCCTCTGTAGTTTCTGTGTTAAGATTTGTCATTTCTTCATTACATGGTTGCTCCTAAATTACTACTTTACTCGGTACCACCAGGCTGAGCACAGAGCTAGGAGTAAGCCCTGAGCACTACTGGGTATGGCTCCAAAATAAAACCGAGAGCTCAAATTGTCACTGATCGAAGGTACCAGTTTACTAGTAGCCTTGAAAGGGTAGATAGGGACCTAGGAGCAGAGTACAGTTGCTCACTTTTCCTAGGGTCCTACATGAACTTAAGTCTAATTGCGATTCAAATTTCAGCTTGTTGAGGTTCTATCCTAGTATTTATGAGTATACTGCTTGGAGTGCTTCACCCGGAATGAACTATTTTGTAATATCACCCCTCTACCCCAGACACACAGAGCTGGCCCTTTCCTTTGGCATAGTAAGGTCTAGGAATATTTAGGATTAATCATTGAAAAATATTTTTTAGAATCCAGATTTGCTAGATGATTTGAGACCTGTAAACCCAGGAACTGGGGGACTTGACTAATGAATGAAAATTGAGTCTGTTCACGAAGAGATCCAAATTGGGGGAAATGAATGAATTTCATGTGATCAGTGTCTTTCATTTTCCAAAGGAAAATATTATTAGTCAGTTAGGCTTGATTTAGTCATTTAGGCAAGCGAGCCCCGGGAGACGGTTCTCCAGGAGACTTCTTGAATCTTCAGCCACTGCTTTCGAACCTGGCTGCATTTAGGGAGAGCACATTGCCTCCATTTGTGCAATCAGGCAGCTCGCAAGCAGTAGAGTTGCATTATACTTCCAAACTGCAGCTCCCGCGCTCCGGGCTCGTCCAGCGATGCCTCTGAACTCTGCTCTGGTTCTTTGGAAGCAGGAAGCACAGTCTCCCCACGATGTCACCCCTCGCCTCCCCTCCTTCTTCCCCCGCCTCATTACCAGAGGGTGCCCTTGACCCATGGCTACGGCAAACTTCGGAGCAGCGTGGAGCAGATGCGTCCAGGTAAGAGGCGAGCCGGGCCAGCTGGCCCAGGCAGTGTCTTAGAGTTCTTTATCTCCCGGCCAGCAACGCCGCCCTCTGCTGAATCTTTTGGGCTTAATTACCTCTGGCTTTGGAGCTTGACCTGATTTAATTGTGTACTCTCAAGTGAGTTATTTTTTTTTTAAAGAAAGAAAATGAACTATGTCTTAGTCATGGTCGTCTCGTGCCCTCCACACTAGTTTATCTGGAGGCTTGTAAACAGCTATTCACATGACTTCATTCTTCATATGCAGATTTCATTTGAAAGGAACCCGGCAATTATTAAGGTTTTTTTTTTTTTTTTTTTTTTGGGTGGGGAACTATGATTTTTTTTTTACACAAACCCATGTATTAATAACTGCTCTTTGTAGAAACACTTGAACCTATAGCTGTGCAAAAGCCCAAGGGTCAGTTTGACCTTTCAGGACTGACCCCACATGTGAAAATGTTAGCTCTGTGTTTGGGAAGGAGAACGAGGGAAATTGTAGGGTGGTTTTTGCTGAAACACGCGTACAGTGCTGAGCTCTGGGTGGGGGTTCCCTGTTTGCTGGCGTTTGTGTCGTGCTGTCCATGTTAGTGTGACCAGGCGGTTTTTTGGTTCTGAGGATGACCTGCAGAGGTGTCACCCGGGCCGCAGTGCTTAAGGCTCTGAGCATTCACTGTAGATGGGACGCATTGAAGGGCTCTTGAATACGGCTAGCCGCAACTCCCCCTTTGAATTTTGTGCACTGTGACGGATAATGACCCAGTTTCTGTAGGTTTTGCTGCACTGAAAATAGTGGTGACTGCTTAGAGGGACACCGAGGAGAAAATGTGTGTTGGGCTGGCCCAGAGAGAGGCTGTAATCTTGTGGGGGAAAGGCAGGCGTGGCCCTGTGGAAATAGCTTTTGATTAGAATCAGAAGGCAGGTTTCTGTGACCAACCTCTGTGACCTTGGGCCCTCCAGCCCTCAGAACCATGATTGTTCTCCTTTAAAATGGAGTGACAGTACCTGGAGGGGGAAGGGAGGACTAGGGAGGATTTGAGTAGGGAATGTTTGACAATGAAGCACCCCCAAAAGGCGAAATAATGTTCTCCTGCAAACAGGACCTCTCTGGGGGTCTGAGACAGTACAGGTGGAGGGCTTGTCTTCATTTTCCTTTTCTAGTCTCTCCTGCCTGACTCCTGAGTTTTCGAATTGGGTTTGTAATTGTTTCTTAATCTCCTTTGGACTAGGAACTTCAAGTACTGTGCCTAGCATTTGCCTGCGTTTTTGTTTATCATCCAGAGTTGAGTCCTGTTTGCTTCTATGCCGTCAGCTTCTCACCCCATCCTGCCCAACCTTTTTGAAAGTCCTTAAAGGTGCCCATATTCACTCTCTATTTCAGGCCCATTCTTACTTCATTCTGTTCAATATGTGTTTCTATACTCCCTGTGGCAAGGGCTCAATTTCTTTATTGACTCAGAGCAGTGAGGGTCATGATTGCCCACACCTCAAACTTTCGTCATCTTTGAAAAAGGGAAGCAAGGCAAGGGATGACCTTGTTCAGTGGCCAGACGCACTTGGTGAGGGATGCACTTGTTCAGTGGCCAGACACACCTGGCAAGGGCTGAGCTTGTTCAGTGGCCAGATGCACCTGGTGAGGGCTGAGCTTGCTCTGTGGCCAGATGCACCTGGTGAGGGATGAGCTTGTTCAGTGGCCAGACGCACGTGGCGAGGGATGACCTTGTTCAGTGGCCAGATGCACCTGGCCAGGGCTGAGCTTGCTCTGTGGCCAGATGCACCTGGCGAGGGATGAGCTTGTTCAGTGGCCAGATGCACCTAGCGAGGGGTGACCTTGTTCAGTGGCCAGACACACCTGGTGAGGGATGAGCTTGTTCAGGGCCAGAGCGCACCTGCCTTGAAGCATGTGGTTGTGAGTTTGATCCTTGGTGCTGTCCAATGTGCCGAGCACCAGTATGTGGGGCTGTCCAATATGTGGGGCTGGTGGTTCTATTGTCTGGAACCTCCAGTGCTGTAACTTTGTGTCACTCCCACACCCGAGGCATGTAACCCTCTACAGAAACTAGAATGAAAGATATTTGACCCCTGAATGTAGCGCTGCAGCTTGTGAGTGTGTACCACAACCAGGTGTGTGAACATCAAACCCAACCTATGCAGCACCACAGGGGAGGGAAGGGGGAGCATCAGGAGGGAGATAAAAACGTCCCAATGCTAAATGCTCACATTTGAAAATCATCAGTTGAAGTTGTATGAATGGAGACACCCATGCAGCCCCAGTTAGTCAGGAGTGGAACATTTTCTTAATGCAGAGGTGCCCTTTCCAGCCATTCCCTGCCTTCTTTTGGCTCTCTCGGGCCTACCTGGTGATGCTCCTGACTCTGCACTCAGGAATTACTCCTGATTGTTCTCAGAGGACCATATGGGATGCCCGGATGGAACCAGGGTTGGCTGCGCATGCAACAGACACCCTCCCTGCTGTGCTATTGTTCTGGCCCCATCCTGCCTTCTTTTTGTGAGTACTGGTCTGATATATTTATCGCCAGAGACTAGCTGTACCTTTTCTAGAACTCTCTGTTCAGTGGAATCATCTAGAATGGCCATACTCTGTATGTTTCTGCTATTTTCCCTTGGCATAAGGGTTGAAATGTCCTCCCTTTTTGGTGTGGTTCACTTGTTCAGCCCTTTTCATGACTTAGTCATGTTCCCCTGCACAAATGTACCATAGTTTGATGATACAGTTTTCCTTTGATGGACATATGGGTTCTCTCTGGTGTTTGGCTGCTGTGAGTAAGAATACTATGAACATTGATGTGTGAGTCTTTTGTGACATGCTGTCATTCTCCTGGTGCCTAGGAGTGGGTGGAATAACTGAATCTCAGGGTAAGTGTACAGAAGCTGCTAGAGTTTGACAATCCTGACTGTGTACTCCCAGTGGCAACGGTCAAGAGTTCGGTAGCTTCTAGCCCACATTCGGTACACTTAGTGAATTTTTTTTCCATCTGTGTTTTTAAATTTTAGCTACACTACTGGACATGAAGAGACACCTCTTGGCGGTCGCCCTTTTGTCTTGAAGCACTGTTTTAGCTTCTGTTGCCCCTTTCTCTCCTTACCCCCACATCTCGATCCTTTAGCTGGCAAGCAGTTCTTCCAGAACGTTCTCCTCTGCCCACTGTGGAGAGAGGGCAAGGAGTGAACGGTTTTCTGTTTCTCAACGATTGGCCCTTTTCTAGATTAGCCATCAATTAGAAGGCTTTTAAATCCCGTGGCAGAGAATAAGGTCGTTTCGAAGTAAAATGTGGATTGCATTTTTCACTTCGGCTATCTGAGTCAGAGGAAGGGAGAGGTTTCCCATTTACAACCTAAATCTTCTGGAGATTTTTGTTTCTGACTGATAGCGATCACTTTAAAACTTTTTCATTCTTGTTTTTATAACGTCTGTGGATTCCACCGCGAGGTTTCCTTTACCTCATTCTTTCATTTCCTGTCATATATGTTTAATCCAAGAAGAGAAACCTACTTACTTCTCTTCTCTCTCTCCACACCTCCAGGACTCAGTTCCACAGAAGGCTCCGTGGCCCCCTCCTTTGTGTCTAACTCTCCTTTATTGGCTGTAAAGCTGTCCGCACATTTAAGGAGCCCAGGAATTTTTTTCTCAGCCCCATCATCCTTGAATCTGTGCCGCAAAGCCTCTGAAGCTGACTCTCACTCTGACAGTGAGCATTCTGGCCTTATTCTTCGTTCCTTGTCGGAAAAGAATGTGGATCTTGAATCATTTTCTGGGAAAGGCCTTTTCTGCGATAATTTCTCTGTCTAAGATTCTTCATCGTGAAATTTTGGGGAGCAGGGTGGTGTGTGTGTGTATGTGTGTCTGTGTCTGTGTGTGTATCTGTGTGTGTGTTCATTCGGACCAAGCAGCTTCAGAGCAGTTATGAGTCCAAGTCCCCCTCAGCCTCTTCTCTCCGACTCCCAGAGAGTCTCACCTGCTGCATGTAGTGATAGCTGGTATTCCGTAGAACTCACATGTCAGGTATTACATGTAAACCTTTACATACGGGGCTATTTTTCCTTATCTCTTATATCTTTTTTGTTTTGGGAGCCACATCCAGTGGTATTCGGGGATTCCTGGTTCTACACTCAGGGATCACTCCCGGCTGTACTCGGAGGACCATCTGGGATGCCGGAGATTGAACCTCATTCGGCCATGTGTGAGACAGATACCCTACCTGCTGTACTGTCACTCCGGCCCAGGGTTTTCATCTTAACACAGCCCTCAGAAGCAGTTACTACTGTCTGTTTCCAAAAAAATGGAAATCATTGTAAGACATGTATCTAGTTCAGTGCCTAGTGAAAGCAGTTGTTCTCCTTCCCACAAAACTGTTTCGTACCTCCAGAGTCAATTCCTTTTCTTTGACCTTTTTCTTTCATTAGCTCACGTTAGGTCTCAAGATCTATATGTCTGGTCTGCTTTGTTGTTTTATTAAACACCTTGTTGGGATGTATTTGTTCTCAGTATGTACTCACTTAACAGTATGGACTGTGATAGCAGTCTTCTCAAATTAAAAGAGACTTGGTGGGCTTACACTTTTCATTTTCGTTCATTTCTATCCAGAGTAATAGTGGTTATTTTATTTTTTTACTTTTAGTGCCTCAGTTTCCCTTTTGTGTAAAATATACATTATACCTTAGAGCTTTCTCTGTGGAAAAGTGAGACGATACCTACACATCTGAGTCCACCACAGCCTGGGGCACTGTTGGTGGTGAAATGTCTTCTAGTATTTTCTTTTTTTTTCTTCTAGTATTTTCTTTTTGTGGTTTTAGATTCTCGTATCTGTTTCACATTTATTTATTTATTTATCATCTATTTATCTGTCTGTCTGTCTGTCTGTCTCTATCTATCTATCTATCTATCTATCTATCTATCTATCTATCTATCTATCATCTATCTATCTATCTATCTATCTATCTATCTATCTATCTATCTATCTATCTATCTATCTATCTATCTATCATCTATCTATCTATTTATCTACTTACTTTTTGGGGTCACACCTGGTGATGCTCAGGAATTACTCCTGACTCTGCACTCAGGAATTATTCCTGGCATTGCTTGGGAACCGTATGGGATACAGGGGATAGAACCTGGGTGGACTGCATGCAAGGTAAATACCCTCCCCACTGTACTATCGCTCGGGCCCCCTGCTGCACTTTTGAAGCTCATATATTCTTGGAAGCTACTGACTGGTTGATGGTAGATGAACAGTCTAAGATCTTTAAATAAAGTTCTTTTTAACTTTATTCAAACAACGTGGTTTACAGAGTTATTCATAATATATAGCTGTTATGGGCATTCAATGTTCTAAAGCCAATCCCCTCATCAGTGTGACTTTCCCTCCACCATTGTCCCTATTTTCCCAACCACTGTACAGTCTTGCTCATTTTGTAGGCACAGAATAACGTATTTGATATTGCTTGTTAAACCTAAATGGCTAATGGAATTATAAAAAATACTTGAGTAAAATAAAATTGTGAAAATTGTTGTATCTCTCCATGGGATCATTAAGTCCCTGTCTGAGGGTTTACAAAGCTGTTTGTTGCTAACTGAGCCTTCTGTGTTACTGTTTTTGTTTATTCAGTTTAGCTGGCTCCAGTGTTACTTTCCCATCTAATTTGGTAGGTTCCTCCTGCGCTGTCAGTATTGTGGAATTTAAAGGGTCTGTAGAGGTGGGCTGATCAGTTTACATGGTAGGACCTGTAGGTGTGGCTGTTGGGGCTTCCAGAAGTATGGAGGTGGGGGAGGCTGCCCACCTTCACTCTGAGAAGGCTCCGGAGTTCTTAGGTGACAGGCAGTGTACCTGGAATTTTCATCGGTTTGGTGTCTCTACAGAGATTAGTCATAAAGCAATGGACTTGGGCCATTGGCATGGCGGCAGCTGTGGGATGTGGGTATGGCTGCTGGGGCTTCAGCAGGGCTGGGACCTGGCCCTCCCTCCTGAGGGTGGCCCAGAGTTTTCAGCCGGGAGACTGGTGTACCTGTGAATTTTAGCGCCTTGGTTTACATCTCTTCTGAGACTTTGTCATGAATCCATAGCGCTGCGCCGATGGATGAGTTTACATAGTGTCAACTGTGGGAAGTGAAGATGGAGAATCTCTTTTATGCTTACCTGTGGTCCCTCTCTGTTCCTGTTCAGCACTAGAATCTCAGCCATGAAATCTTTATGCTCTGTTTTTTACTCCTCCCTCTGGAGAGAGAAAGTACTTCTTGCTCCTTAAACCTCTTATAAAGGAATCTAAAAGTTATTTCTTTAGCATTGAGTTGATTGTTTCAGTTGTATTTGGGAGGAAGGAGAGTGGAGACAATAGGTAATGCTGATGTTTTGCCTTCTGAATTTGGGTCCAGTTGAGGCTTGCAACCAGAGTTGGACCCACAGTGGCCCAAAGAGCATCTAATTCTCATAGAGTGGATCAGCACTTGTGTCTTAGAGTTGTGACTAGATGGGCCTTCAGACACCAGCCTTCCCAGTCGTTGGCAGGCACTGCCAACCTTAGCTCACCACCAGAAATCTGCCATGAAAGCCACATTCTCCAAAAATTCGCGGACTCACTCATGCAAGGTAGCCTCTGTGCCAGCCTTCTTGATTTGCTGAGTTTGTCTTCACAGGAAAGGCCCTGGTAGGTGGGGGCCGGGGGCTGGGCCCCTACTGGCCTCCCCATGTTCCATGCTTGTTTCTAGGGCACCAACAAGCACCTTCATCTGAGGGGAAGCATAGGCATGTGGGATAGAATTTTCCAGGAGAACTTAAGCCCACTACTGTCTGAATCCTAGTTGAGTTCAGTGTGGTTAAAACTTTCTGGAACTAACAGTTTAATTTGATGTTCTACCAAAATGGATTGATGAAAAACAAGGTTCTACAAAGGCAGTACTGCCCTTTCAGCTCAGACTTTCTTTTTGTTTTATTTTTTTTAAGATTTTGGCTATGTGCTGTCTGTCTGTATAGGTTTCTATTAAAATTTTGGGAAAAATTCCCCATTTATTAGTTTGGCAGAGCTCAGGGTTTACTCTTGGCTCTGTGCTCAGGGATCACCGCTTGGCAGGACTCAGGGGACCATAGGAAATGCCAGTGGTCAAACCAGGAATGTCACATGCAAAGCAAGAATATGAATGAAAGGAAGCTCTTAGGTAGTCTTGGAAGCCACTGACTGGTTGTTATGGGCATTCAGCAAGTGGGACCTTCCCTTCACCATTATGCCTATTTTTATTACAACTAAGCAAGTGGATGACCAGAATTTGAACCCAGATCTCTAGTATCAAAACATAAACTTGAAAAATACTTTGCTGTGCATCAGAGTCTCAGATTCCAAGGAGCCTAGGTTCTAGAGTTAACATCATAACCAAACATTGGCAAAGGGAGTAGGCAGGCGCCCTTCTCCTCTACTCCAGCCCTGCAGGCAGCAATTTTGGTATTTGAATGTTCTTTCATTTTTTATATCTTCCTATGTTGTATCGCTGTTGCTTCGAGGGAGTTACAAATGCAGATGTGAAGCCAGTTGTGGCTTGTTGTTCTTGATATTCTGATAAAGATGATGCTGTCACACCATTATGCTTCCTTTGCCTAATGTATTTGTAAAAACTATAGAAGTTTTACTCATATTCTTTCAGAAACTTGAACTTTTGACCCACAGAGACCATAAATGGTTTCCAGGTGGGTGATAATGTCTTTCTGTTGGATCCAGATGCCTGCTGCTTCTGTTTGTTGAACTGCCTCCCTACCATTGGCAAGACCATTATTAAGTGTTCTTGGATCTAAAAGGAGTGAAAAAGCACATTTCACTTTTTGGCTTAAAAACTTTTTCTTAAAGGTAGAAAAAATTATTTTTAGTTTTCTTATCGAATAATAATGACTATAAAATACAGTTAGACTGCTATGCGTTTTTCTCTGGTTTGCATTCTTTCTGTCAGGGAAAAGAAAACTGCCATTTTCAACAACACAATATAAAAGATAATGTTGATTCCTAGTGTTCAAAATGTCTATTAGTTTTCTTTGTGGGTGGATCACAAATGGAAGACAGACAGAAGGACAGGTAGAGAATTTCTCTATGGTAAGAATTGGAGCCTTATAATGTGGCACTTCTTGGACTACTTTTAATAGCTTTTCTAGCCCAGTCGAGGTTCTCACCATACCACCCTTATAATTTATTCCTAATTGAAACCTGATCAAAGAATTTTCCTGCTTATCATGAATTAGCTGAATGTCCTTAGATTGTTCATTAAATTGTAGCCAAGAGCCTCCAGGAATGGTGGGGTGAGCCTAGAACCTGTGCTGCTAATTCTTTGCCAATTCTTCCCAAAAGATTTGGGGTAGATAATTTGGGGTAGAATCTTCATTTGTAATGTTGATTTTTTTTCTCTTTTATGTTTCAGCTCCTTATGAAACTAGACCATCTCTTGTCCAGTCCGGGACCTCGTCTGGGGGCCCAGGAGTAAAAACCCCTCGGCATCAGGCTTCCCTTCTCCGGGTAAGTAAGGTGGGATTATATGTGGGAGAGCAGTGACTAGCTTTGGATCCAGGGACATGGGCTTTTGGTGGACTCTATAATTATTGATTCAATTTTTGAGGGCATATTTTGGCCATCATTGCCGAGCTCAGTGTATTTTCCCAGCTTTGTGCTCAAGGATCACTCCTGGCAGTGTTTGGGAGGCCATATGTGGTGCAGGGGATCAAACCCAGCTTGGCTGCATGCAAGGCACCTGCCTAACCTGTTGTACTAACTCTTCAGCCCTAATATTATTATTATTTTGTAGTGCCAAGGTTACAGCCCAGGTCTCCTGTTTGCAAGGCATGTGCGTTCCCCCAGAGCTCCATCACTGGCCCTAGGCCCTCTTTGATTGTGAGGAAGGTTTCAAGCTGTCTGCTCCTTACAGGTCATTTCTACTATGTGTGTTTCTACCCCTTCTTAGTGTCTCTAGCTTAATCCACATGACCATTAATCTACATGGCGTCATGGCATCAAACTCATGTTTTAAAGATTTTAATTCATGTGGGCACGTAACGCATATCTGTTTGGTGTGTCCAAAATACTCTTCCTTCTATGTAGTCATTCATGAGCTTAATCAATAGGTAGCTTCTAATTATTAGATACTGTACAAAAGGCCTGTTCACCTCTGACTCTTTATTATTGCTGTCAGTGAATATTCAACTCTTTCCGTTTCATTGGTAGCCTTTGGAAGGCAGATGTAGTCGGGTGTCTATTCATTTTCTATGCCTAGTGCCATGCTATTGAAGAGCAGCCATTTTTATAAGTGATCACAACCGCCGTCCCCACATATGGTATATACCAAGGAATTGTTATGGCAGAAGCACTGGCCTAGGTCAGTTTCTTCTGACTAAACTACAGGGTAGACCAGATCGGCTTCTCTTTCTCCAGTGTTTCCCTTCTGTTCAAGAGCTCTGACTTTTTTCTTATTTGCATCTGTTCTTGTGTAGTATCTCTGTGATTCCTTTGCAGGGGAACTCATAATCTTGAATGAAGTGCATATGTAATTATGACAACAAAACAAAACAAAACTGAGTATCACTGTTTGACCCTGAAGACAAAAGGAGGCAGAGTGGTTGTGTATCATTTCAGTCAAACTTAAGACGAAAGAAGGATCCTTTATGCACAGACTGTTCTATTCAGAGTAGAAGGCGGAGTCCAGGGTTCACGTAAAGGAGTGGCTGGTCATCTGGAGCAGAAAGGCAGAGGTGCAGGACGAGCAAATATTCAGTGACCCAGTCTGGCAGTGAGGCTCTGAAAGGCACGGGGGAGAACTTCATCTTTTTTTTGCAATGTTTATTCTATTTTAAAAAATTTTATTATACCACCATGAGATACACGATTACAAAGGTGTTCATGGTTGGGTTTCATTCATGCAGTGTTCCAGCACACATCCGTCCACCACTGACCTATTTCCACCCCCAATGTCCCCACATTCCCTTTCTCCTCCCCAGCTTGCCTCTAGAGCAGGCACTTTTCTTTTTTTCCAGGCACTTTTTCTTTTACTCTCTCTCTCACTCTCTCTTGGTCTGTCATTCTCTCTCTCTTTCTTCTCTTACACATTGTGGCTTGCCCTATAGACATTTAGGGTTTATCACGTTAATCCCTTTGTGTACATTCACTGCTCAGTTCTAGTCTGGCACAGAACTTCATCTTAAAGGGGCACTACATATGCAGAGGGCTGTCTTAGTATCATATTTTAGTCATAGGCATGCATTTATATTCAGTGCTTCCATGGTTACAAGAGCCGGGCATTGTTACAACTGTTAGTGTAAATGTGTTAACTCTGGCTGTGAGAGGTCACGTAATGGCTCTGAGGTTTCACTCACAATTAGCAAGTAGACAGCCAGAATGTGAACCCAGGTCTGTCCAGTGTCAAAACATGCTTGAAAACTCCTTTGCTGTTCATCCAAGTCCCCTATTCCAGGGAGCCTGGGTTCTAGATTTGTCGCATCACCAAACATTGCAGATAGAAAAGAAATCTTGCAAATCCCTTATTGATAACCACAGGCGAGAGTCAAGATGCTGCTCTCTCCCTAGGCGTAGGAGAGCTTGAGTGTGCCTCCACTTGGAATAGGCAGGAGCTGAGCCCCAGATTTAGGAGGTAACTGCATTGAGAGGTCCTGAGATGCATAAATGTGTATTCTTCAGGCTGGAAATGTAGCACAGCGGTAGAACTTGCCCTCATTGTGTGAGGCTCCTGGGTTTAGTCCGGGAACTGCAGAATAAACATATAAATGCCAGTTTGAAACTTGGGGGATATGGCTGAGCAGTAGAGAACACAGGGCCACCTGTGTGTTGGATCCCTGGCACTAACAAACAACCATGTGTGTTTTTAAGCATGACAGTCACCCGTTGTGGGGTGATGGTTACTAGACAGGGTGGCCGAGGGACTGGAATTCATCTGAAGAATGTTGGGGTCTGGCTGTGTTTCGCAGAGACAGACCCTGAGTTGTTAGAATCGTACCGCAGTGAGTCCCAAACTTTGCAGTTGTTGCACAGCACTCGCCAGGCCCTTGTACCTGAGCCCTCTGGATAGGATGCGCGTCCCAAGACGTGGCTTCTCTTCTAAACTCTGCACACCTTTTCCTGCTAACAGCCTTGCTTCTTGTGTACTTCTCTCAGGAAATGTTTAGTGGACCTGGAGTGACAGTACGGAGGGTAAGATTCTTTCATTGTACACAGCTGACCTGAGTTGTGTTTCGGGCATCTCACATGGTCCCCAGAGACCTCCAGGAGCAATTCCTGCATGCAGCGCCAAGAGTAACCTCTGAACACTGCTGGGTGTGGCCGTAATCATCCCTCCCCATAAAAGTGTTTTGTAAAATGCCCTAAATCTGCCAGTGCCCACCACGTGGAGATTATCATGAATCAGAACATCCCAAAGTTGAGATATAATTTCCCTAAGTGATATGAATGGGAATTACACTATGCTTGGAAGTTGAAGTGGAGTGGTGTGTTCAGACCTGTCCCAGGTAGACATGGGTCATCAAGAAAGATTTCTAATGGGGGATGCGATTTGCGTTGGAATGAATGAGAGGAGCTTGTGGGTGTCAAGTGTGTAAGGGGTGGCATTGGGGTATAGGCAAGAAGACAGAGGGACCAGAGCAATAGTCCAATAGGTAGGGCGCTGGCCTTGCACACAGCCAACCTGCATTCTATCCCGGCATCCCATAAGGCCCCCCAAGCCCTGCCCAGAAAGATTCCTGAGTGCAGAGCCAGGAGTAAATCCTGAGCACTGCTGGGTGTGACCCATAAAATTAAAAGAAGATAGAGGGAATGATACAAGTAAACATTTACTATGTCTTTAGGATCTGTTTATTAAAAAATTTATTAAGGCACCATGATTTACAATGTTATTCACAGTTGGGTTTTATACATACCGTGTTCCAGCATAAATCCAACCACCAATGTATCTTCTCTCCACCACGGTCCCCAGGTTCCCTCCCAGTTCCCCACCTCTGCCTCCCAACCTGCCACCTTAAGTGTGGATGTCTTGTCTTCAGTGCTGTTGACCCCATGGTTTAGATATTTAGCTCTACCACTCGTTGACACCTCCAGTGTACTTGGGGTCCCCCTTGACTGCTGCGCCCTGTTTCTTTCCATCTACCTTTTCTCCCCAACCCTTGATTTCTTTCCTTCTCTGTCCTTCTCTTTCCCTGTGCTCTGGGGCCAAGGGTGATCTTGGCATTCCCTTTAAAATATGGCAGTTTTTGGCCTGAAAAAGTACAGTGGGTAGGGCACTTGAGTTTCACATGGGCAACATGAGTTTGTTCCTGGCATTCCATATGGTCCCCGAGCAATCTAAGAGTGATCCCTGAGCTTAGAGTCAGGAGTAAATCCTGAGCACTGCTGGACACAGCCCCAATCCCCCAAACAAAACTAAACGAAAAACAAACACATTGCACTTCTTTGTTTCCTGTTTGTTTGTTTATTTATTTATCTATTCATCTATTTATTTATCTATTTATTTATTTATTTTCATTATATCACCATGGCACGTTGCACTTCTTGTCCAGTTATTCCACATACCACATTTAAGTGAGATCACCTGTGTTTGTCTTCTGGCTTCATTTGACATTTACCTTCCAGATAGAAACCGACCAGATTTTAGTGAATTCATGATTTTATTATTCCTTACAGTATTCCTGTTCTTAGCATTTTATGCATACCATCTCTTTGAATAATGCATACAGCTATCTTAGGAGTTAATTCCTTTTATTCTCCAATTTTCCAGATTACAAAACCTGAGTTCTAAAGGCCTTATTTCATTTATCCAAGGTCCAAGCTAGTAAGTGGTCATCCTGGAATTGAAACACTGAACACAATTCCCTAATTTCCAGCTCAGGAGCCCAGTGGATGGCAGTTGAAGCTGTTAAGCTGGGAAGTCCTGGATGACAACTCTGGGAAACTTTGGGAGTATTAGAGAAAGATTTAGTTCAATGTTGAAGATGGGATTTTTTTCACTTTTGAAATTGTCAAGAAGAGAGGAGGTGTCCAGAAATGATTGGATCGGTGGTCCTGGGCTCCGGAGAGAGCTGTGGGCTGGCCCTGGGTATTTGGCAGCAATGGGGCGATTTGAAGGCTTTAAGGTGCAGTACAGAAAAAGACAGGTTCTTAGCAGGTGTAGTCAAGTCCGTGTAACCTTGGGCTAGTTCCTTTCTTTTTGCAGCATGAGCGACTTGGAATGAATTGAACAGTCCTTTGTAATCATCTGCCAAAGATTGATAGTCTTGAGTGCTTGTGTTAGGCATCAGGATGGACCCGCCCCATTTGGAACATTGTCTTCTGTTCAATATGAGGACCACCAGCCTTCTCAGGATGGCAGTCGTGGTTTACGAGCTGATGTGATTTTTTTTCCCCTTCAGTTTTTAAATTTCCTTCATATACCAGTCAGTTTTGCTTGGGTGGACTCCCTGCCCCAGAGAGAGGAAAACAACCTGAATTAGTCATTGTAGATGAGGGGCTCAGGAATGAAGGTTCTTGATGGTGGGTGATGAGAATGGTGTGGGCAAGTCTGAGTTTCTAGGTTCCATCATGCCATGTTGATGTTCTGGTGGCACCTTTCTGTGTTCTCACCTCCTCTGTGGCCTTGTCCTATCTTCCTGATAGGGACGGGTCTGGCCTATTGGTCTTGGGGTACCCGAGGTCGGTTGTAATACAGCCCATTAGTGTGGCATTTTAGAGGTGTTACACCAAATTTAACAATTTTTTTTTGTTCATATGTTGAATTTTTTTGTGCCTTGAAATTCAGATACAGACCATATTCTGTGGTGGCTTGTCCACAGTGGTTTGTAAAGAATGGAAGTCTTCTGGGACTGGAAAGAGAGAGATCCAAGGGCTGAATGCAGACTTTGCTGGACAGAGGCCTGGACTTGATCCTCAGCACTTCATGGTTCCCTAAGCACTACTAGGAGTGACCCTGAGCACCTCAGCTGTAGGTGTGACCTTCAAAACAGAAACAAAAGAGCTTTCTTTTCTGTTTCATTTATTATCATGCTTATCTGTTATTTTGTGTTGCCACGTCTCAGCAGCCACTGATATGACCAACTCACTGGGTACATTTTGTGTATATGTAAGTGAGTTTAGGTGTCTTTTTTCCTGAAATTACACAAACAAATAAAAGTTCTACCCTTGTAGGCATCTGATAGAATACTATGCATTTACTATCCAACTGGTTCTTTCTTTTTTTTCTTTGTCTCTAGCAATGATCAAACCCACAGTCTTACATATGCTACCACTGAGCCATATTTGCTGCCTGTACTGTGTATTTGTATTTACTTGGTCTTCCAAGTGGTGCTTAAAGGGCCTCGGGATGATACTCCTGGTGCTGTCTGGCCTGCAGTGAGGAGTTTCAGTGCTAGTGCTGAATGATGCCGTGGTTGTTGCTGATGGGGACCACCAGGCTACGTGCAGTGCTGGGGATCAGACTCAAGGCGTGTGTGCCAGAGCTTTGAGCTGTCTCTTTTAGCCCCAGCAATAAGTTTTGTTGTTATTTTTTACAAGGACAGAATAAATGTACTTCATGTGGATAATATTTTTTTCATTCCTTCAAGATGATCTCTAATCAGAGTAGTTAATGGTTTTTAATGTCAGTCTCAAATAGTTCATACAAACCCCCAGAAAGTAAAGGAGACATTGAAAAATCATTAATGAGGAGTCGCTTGATGGCACCTCCTCAAGGAAAGAGAAATTAGCAAATTGAAAGTAAAGAAAAACATTCATATGCTTTTCACAGAAAACTTTTCTTCTTGTTATCACCATTTTTATTTCATATTAATGTCATCTAGTAAATTAAGAAAAAATCCTTGTAGTATCATGGTTTTCTTTTTCTTTTGGGCCATCTGCAATGCTGCTCAGGGTTTACTCTTGGCTTTGCACTCCAGGAATAACCCTGGTGGAGCTCGGGGAGACCATGTGTGCTTCCCAGCATTCAGGAGTAAATGCCCTACGTGTTGTGCTCTCTCTCCAGCTTGCTGCTGTAGTTCGCAGTAGTGTTACTATTGCTGTTAGCTGCAGTGCTATGCCCCACCAGCGTCTGTACTCCCTGCCACTGTCTTCCTTCCTTGGCTGCCTCGCTTCTCTGTTCTGTGGGCAGTGTTTCCGGGCTTGTTGCTACTGGACAGTGACTGCTTGCTTTGTTTTTTTTAGTACTCTACATCTGAGTGGATTCATCTGGCATTTGTCTTTTTTCTTCTCACTTCATTTAACACAGTAGCTTCTAGTCCTATCCAAAGTTGCTGCAAATGGCAAGGTTTCATCATTTTTCCTAACTGAGTAGTATGCCATTGTATATATAGATCATAGGTTCTTTTTAAAACTTTTTTTATTATACAAGCATGTGATACACAATTACAAAAATACATACAATTACAAATTAATTACAAATTTTTGCAATTGTGATACACAATTACAAAAATGTTCATGATTGGGTTTCAGTCATACATTATTCCAGCACCCGCCCCCTCCACCCGTGCCCTGGTAGAGCATAGGTTCTTTATTTATTCTTTATTCACAAATGTTGTTGGACGCTTGGGTTGTTTCCAGGTTATGACCACTATAACTGGTGTAGCAATGACTGTGCAGCATGCATATGTATTTACTAATTATTTTTTGTGTGTGTTGGATATTTAGATGCGCAGGAGTGGACTCTCTGATTTATAAGGAAGTTTAAATAACATTCTATGGTGGTACATAATGAACATCTATATCTATTTTATTATTTCCTTTTACAAATTCATAATACTTCATGGTATGTATTTGCCGTAATTACTTCTCGTGCCCATTCCGATCAGTATCTAGAATTTATAATCACAGTATTATTGATAAATCTAGAGGCACAGTTCCTAGAAATAGAATAATTGGGTGACATATTTATACATTTAAATTTTGAAGGGGGATTTTAAAATTGGCACCTGTGCTAATTTACACACTAATAGCTTACTAATAATATATGAGAACATTTGTTTTCCCATAGCTATTTAAACATGGTGTGCTAAAACCTCTTATGATTTTATGCCCATTTGCTAGGGAAAAGTGGATTATCTCAGTGTGGTTTTCATTAGCATTTGCCTTTGTGAGTGAAGAGGAGACCTTAAGTTGGTGAGTCATTTGTATTTCCTTTCTGTGAATTGCTTCTTTATAGCCCATGCTTTCTTTTGTTCTTTTGGGGTTGTGGGTGTTTTGCTATTGCTTTGTCATTCCTGATAGCTGAGACCCGAAGCTTGGGTTTTTTGCTCTTTGGGTCACACCCGGTGATGCTCAGGGGTTATTCCTGGTTCTGCACTCAGGAATTACTCCTGGCGGTGCTCGGGGACCATATGGGATGCTGGGATTGAACTCTGGTTGGCTGTGTGCAAGGCAAACACCCTACCCACTGTGCTATCACTCCGGCCCCGATGCTTGGTCATTTTTGCTTTGCAGGAGAGAGGTGCAGAAGAGGGCTTGGGAAGCTGGTTCCCAGAGGGGCTGTGGTGAGGGAAGTCCTGGATGCCCAAGGCCTGGGAAGGTACTTAGGAACCTCAGCTTCTTTGTGATTCTGGGGTTCCCCAGCGCAATGGAGATTTCTTATCTCTTTATGGTAGTAAAGGCGAATTTCCTACCTTATGGGTAGAAATTTGGCCTCCAAGAATTTGTTATGTTAACAGTGGTGAATTTTTGTCAACACAATGTGTGTGTGCTCGTGTGTGCTTGTGCTTTTGTGTGTGTTCGACCTCTCAGCGTTGCCCAACCAACTGACTTGTCTCCCTGTGAGTGCTGTAGACAGGAGAGGAGATGGAGGATGGGGAGCGTATGTTTGCCTTTGTGGGGAACAGGAAGAACTGGTTCAGAAATCACACGGGATCAGCCCTCTTCTTGACATACGTCTTGTATGCTAGAGTCAGTCCGCACTTGATGGCTAAGCCTAGCTGCAGTTTCCCCCTGTTTGGGGCTAAATGACTGGCGTGCCCTCAGCATGCCCTGTTTCACGCAGTGCACTCGGTAGCCACTAACTGCAGAGCAGTCTTCTGATTTGATGGCATCGAGTCGGCCTCCTACTTCCTTCCTTCACCGTAGGTCATCCCTTTTCAGGTTTCTAGTTCTTATTTTGCAAACATTCTATTGCAGTTATTACTGAAATTGAGTTTTCTCAGCCGAAGGCGTTTTGAGCACAGATGTTATTCCTTAGGTGTTTCACATGTCATCATACTTTTTTTTTTTTACTTTTTGGGTCATACCGGTGATGCCAGGGGTTACTCCTGGCTCCTCACTCAGCAATTACTCCTGGCGGTGCTTGGAGGAACCTATGGGATGCCGGGAATAGAACCTGGGTCTGCGGCGCAAAGGCAAATACCCTATGTGCTGTACCATTGCTCATGTCATCAGGCTTCTAACACTCCGAGTGATGCTGTTCATCGCTTGCCTTCTTGGCTGGGGGTGTTTCTAAGGGAAAGGCAGAAATTTTCTGTGTTACCAGATGAGACGTGTAAAGAAATTCTGACCCATTAAAAAGGAAGGAAACTGCAGGTTATAAGGGCGCTGGGCTAGAAATAGGGTTTATCAAAGACGTTTATTTAGTAAATATTAGGATGGTTTGGGGTATGGCATGAGGGCCTTGCAGAAGCAATACCTAGAGGTGGGTGTCGTAGGTAGGGGCCCTTTAGAACCCGTGCAGGGCTGTTGCAGCAGGTCACTTAGTCTGCTGCTAAAGGCAGGTAAGCACCTTTTATCTTGGTGTGAGCATCACCGTCCCCCACGTGGAGTGGCATTGTCACGCTAGGGTTATGGATGCTAGAATTCTCCTGGTGCTGGCAGGGGCCTATGTTGATAAGTAGATAGGAGGCCACTGAGTCAGCCTCTCAGCTGGAGCTGGAGACATTTGGTTGAACTGGTTCCAGGCAGTGTCTGTGTGTGTGTGCATATGTGTGTTTGTGTGTGTGTGTGTTTGTGGGAGGGTTGAAGACTTAAGCTTTATTTATTTTTTATTTAATTTTTTATTATACCACTGTGAGCTATACAATTACATGATGTTCATGATTGGGTTTCAGTCACATAGTGTTCCAAAACCCGTCCCTCCACCAGTGCCCATTTCCCACCACCAATGTCTCCAAATTCCCTCACCCCTCCCCCAGCCTGCCTGTATAGCACTTTTCCTTTTCTTCTCTCTCTCTCTTTTAAAGTAGTAATTAAAACAGCATGGTATTGGAATAAAAACAGACCTGTGGACCTATGGAATAGAATTGAGTATCCTGACACCCAACCTCAAACACATGATCATTTAATCTTTGAAAAAGGTGCAAAGAGTCTAAAATGGAGTAAGGGAAAGCCTCTTCAACAAGTGGTGTTGGGAAAACTGGGCAGCGACATGGGGAAAAAAATGAATTTGGACCTGTGTCTAACACCATGCACAAAAAACACATCAAAATGGATTAAAGATCTCAATATCAGACTTGAATCCATAAAGTACATTGAGGAAAATATAGGAAAAACCCTCCACGACATTGAAGCTAAAGGCATCTTCAAAGGTGAAACATCACTAACAAAGCAACTAGAAGAAAAGATAGACATATGGGACTACATGAGACTAAAAAGCTTCTGCACCTCAAAAGAAACAGTGACTAAGATACAAAAGCAGTCCGCAGAATGGGAAAGAATATTCACCCAATACCCATCTGATAAGGGGTTAATATCCAGGATATATCAGGCACTGGTAGAACTTTACATAAAGTATGTTTTTCTGCCTTATTCCTCTTGGTGGCAGTGACTTGCCATATTCTATTGCCATATACTAAGCTGTCGCTAGAGGGAGGCCTTTCAGGATTCCCCACTCCCCCACTCCAGAGAGCAGGTAGTTGTCGTGGTTCCAGTTGCTATTCCAACCAAAGTTCCGACCTACTGGGGCGGAGCAATAATAGTGCAGTGGGTAGGGCGTTTGTCTTGCACACAGCCGACCCGGTTTTGATCCCCGGAATCCCATATGCTCCCCTGAATACCACCAGGAGTAATTCCTGAGTGCAGAGCTAGGAGTGACCCCTGAGCATTATCGGGTGTGACTCAAAAAGTGAAAGAAAGAAAAGAAAAGAAAAGAGTTCCAGCCTCATAATGAGTGCTTCCTTGTCCTGGAGCCTTGTCGTGCCTTTTGAGTCTTCATCAGCGCCTTCCAAAGGGTGCTGCTTGCAGGATTCCACTCTGCCCATCCTTCCAGAAGTACATATGAGGGGCTTTTGTGAGGCCGCCACCAAGGCAGTGGTTCCCTGGGATGATAGACAAGGGTCCCTGCTCTTAGCTGAGCATATGGTCAAGCCAGTGCGTGAGTGCAAACCAGCCGGTCCCACTTCGGTGTGTATGATAGGAGACAGCCAGTTGCTTTGGGGACATCTAGCAGAAATCTGAACAGGGTCCAGAAAAACTTCTCCAAAGAAGAGCTGCTTGAGCTGACTGGGACGGGTGGCAAGGAGTTCAGGGAAGGCTGGGCGTGGGTAGCCTAGTGCTAAGAGTCTGGCTAAAGGGCAGGCTGTGGCCAGGACTCTGTTGTCGAGAACAGTCTACTCTGGAGAGCTTCAGTTGATGGGCACTCTGAAGTGGGTGTGGCGAGCGGTCAACTCCTCAGAAGGGCTGAAGAGCTGAGCCCTTGTTGGAGTTTGCAAGATAGCTCCCCAAACCAAATGGCGGAATGATGACTCAGGGGTGTTCCCCGTCTCTATCAGAAAGTTACAGAGCTGGGCCCTGCCGCCATGGCGTTGAATCCAGCCCCAGACCATGTGTGACCTAGGCCAGCAACATGAAGCGCTTTGTTCCTTGCCTCAGTCTCCACGTCCCTCCATTCTGAACCAGCATATTGGGGGGGGTTGATGCATCTATTTAGGGGACCCCAGGCCTACCTGGAATTGTAGCCACTAAGGCATTTGGACAGTATCATTTCCTAGGCACGCTCTCTGATTCAGGGATTGTGCTTGGAGGATAGCACAGGGTGCTGACTTAGCATGTGTGTGTCGGGGCAATGAGAGCACCCAGTGGAAGCGCTGGAGACACAGGGAGAGGGGGATGAGGCTGGAGAATCCGAGGGTGGGAGGCAAAACTGAGGGCTTAGAAGTTTTGTCCCTGCCCCCTGTCCCAGGACACGTGACCATCCTGGAATTGGACTCAAGTCTCTCTCCTGAAGCACCATGTTTGACATCTCCGCCTGTTTGCCCTCTGTGCTCTGGCGGCCTGTAGAGTTGGAGGAGACAGGGTGAAAGGGCCAGCAGCCCACGGCCTCAGCCAAATCTGCAGGCCTCCGCTGAGCTGGGAAAGAAACCCTGACAGTTGTAAAGGAAGAATGCCCACTTCTAGACAGCAGCTCTTGGCTTCTCATCTCACTACTGAAGACAGGCATGAGTCAGAAGCATTTCCCATGTTCGTGCAGGGAGTGTGAGCACCGCGTATTAAAGTAAGTCAAGCAGTTGAATACTCAAATTAGATGCTTGCCACACATATTCTCCCACTACGAGAACTGCATGCTTAGAAGCAAAGGATACTCAAGCTATATGGTGCTGCTCTGTTGGTATAATTTAGTAGTTTACTAACCAATCTCTATCAGTTTATGGGGAGATGGTGAAAGACAGACTCTTCCTACCCCCAATCTCATCTCCACTCTGCTCAGATCTTCAATCTGCAAAATTGTTGCACTGACTCGGCATTGCAGGGAGGTCCTTTTACAAGCATTGGCACGTGATTACATTGTTGGGTGGATCGCCTAGACCAGAGCTCCCTAAAGTGGCCAGTACTACCCGATGGGGGGCTGGAGCTAATGGGGGTTATTAGTCTCAGGTGCAGTGGTGGTGTTGAATTAAAGGGAAAACATGGAAACACTGTTAGATATTAAATAGTTTTAAAACAACATTTGCACATTTTAAACCTCTTGTATAGCCATTGAAGATTTCGTGTTTGCCTTAATTTCCAAATAAAGACACTAAATGCAGGTTCTAAGGGATCAGTGGTCAAGGCTGTAGGTATGTCTTAGAAGCAGTATTGGCAGGCAGCGTGTCACACAGTGTGGAGTCACAGAAATATGGGCATGTACTAACTTGTTTACAGTGTGATGTAAATAACTGTCATGTATGGAGTCTGTTTTGTTTCTGAATTGTCTGATAAGCAGTTATGTGCAGTAAATATTGAAAAATTCTGTTTAATATTCAATACTTTTGATTTTTGGATTGCAGATCACATACAAAGCAATTCTATTTTTTGTTGTTTCAATAAAGCCAATGTGTATTTTATACATTTTCTTGCATATCTACATATCTACTGTAGGTTTCCCTTTTATACTAAGAAAATTGTTGCAGTCTTGTGTTGGTACAGTAGTATTTGAAGTGTGTAGTCAATGCATTTGTCATACTTTGTTATGGCATTAGCAACATGAGAATGAAATGGTAAAAAATGCTATTAACTATTAAGATTTATTTCTATCTATCAGCTCATCCATGTTAATTGGTAAATAAAGCATGTGTTACTAAGCAACAATTATTTAAATAAGGAAAAACTAAATTTAAACTATTAATGGAGTTTATTTGCATATTGATGCATTTTAAAATGAATTATTTCTTGAAAAATTCCGTTTGATATTAAACAAGTTCTCAAATACATTTATCTATTGCTGAGCAGAGAAAAAATTAATTTTATTAGTTTTGTTAATATTTTATTTTAGTTTTTGTTGTTTTGGACAAATCCACTGTATATCTGATTTCATGAGTGCTTTTATTATTTTAATTAAAACATTTTTATACCACCAAGAGATATACAATTACAAAGTTGTTCATGATTGAGTTTCAGTCATACAGTGTTCTAGCACCCATCTTCTCCACCAGTGCACATTGCCCACCACCAATGTCCACTGATTCCCTCCCCAAGCCTGCATCTTCTTCCTCCTCCTCCTCCTCCTCCTCTCTTCTCTCTTCTCCTCCTTCTCCCTCCTCCTCTTCCTCCTTCTTCCTTCCTCCTTATCCTCCTTATCCTCCTCCTTCCTCTCATTCCTCTCTTTCTTCTTCTATTCTTCCTCTTCTTCCTTCTTCTTCCTTCCCCCTCCCTCTTTCCCCCTTCTCTTACACATTGTGACTTGCAATACATACATTTAGTAATCATGTGTATCCCTTTACCTACACTCAATGCTCAGTTCTAGTCTGGTGTTTCTGTGAGTGCTATTTTAATGACACTTGATCACTTGATCAAGTGTCATCGATTATTGTTGAATCCGTTATTCATCGATTTGCTCGAGCGGGCGCCAGTAACATTTTCATTGGACCCTATCACGTGCCAATGTAGCCCAATGGTATCTGGTTGATTCAGGAATATGAAGAGCCTCAAACCGTTCCTTCAGGGTCTTGACAAGGAAGTCTGACCATCTTGTAGGTGGGCGGCCACGTGATCTTTTGACATCCCGTGGGATCCAGTCGGTAATGGCTCTAGTCCAGCGGTTGTCTCCAAATCGCATTACATGTCCAGCCCATCTGATTTTGATGCCTTGGCAAACGAGACAGCATCCCTGATTATGGAATAGCGATGGAGGTCAGAACTCGGATTCCTTCTCTCACTTGAGTGAGGCGTGATATTCCAAGCATAGCTCTTTTGATTCCTCTCTGGGGAGACCCAAATAGCATTCTCATCTTGCTTTTGTAGGGCCCAGGTCTCTGAGACGTATGTTAATGCAGGGAGAACGGTGGAGTCAAAGAGATGCCCGGAGCCGGAGGTTCTTTGTCCTTTTAGCTAGTAAAAGTAATGAGAATATAGCGCCCGCATGGCAGAGCCTGGCAAGCTGTCCAATGCGTGTTCGATATGCCAAATCCAGTAACAGAAATGTTTATTTTCCTGACCCCGAAGAAGAGCCCTTAATGACACAATTATTGCAAAAGCTTTTCATTCTGGAAAGAGAAATTGTACTTTTTTCAGTCACATAAATTGTTCTATCTCTTTGATATTTTATACCTCTATTTTGATAAAAGGTAATGTATCATAAAAGGTAATATGTAGATAGTAGTAGAGTATTGAATAGTCCAACTATGACTTTATTAATGTACCTAGAAGCAGTATACTTATGAGGTACCTGTTTTTCCAAGAAGTTCTTTTTTTTGTTTTTGGGCTATATGAGATGGTTCTCAAGACTTAGTCCCTACTCTGTGTTCAGGGGACCCCTTCTGGCAGTGCTCGAGGACCATATGTGCTTTCAGGGACTGAACCCAGGTTGGCCAAAACCCAGGACAGGCACGCTACCTGCTCTGTTATCTCTCTGGCCCCATTGCCAAGAATTTGTTTTTAAAGAGAAAAATCTGTTTTATGAACTGCCATACTGTTATTATCTACTTTAAGTCTACAATAAGGTAGCCTTTAAATTTGACGTGGTCTTAAAAATAACAAATAAATGGAAGTCAAATTTCTGAAATAGCTGAACGGCTGCACTTTAGGTATACGTAAAGAAAATTGTATAGGGTCTTACAAGACCAGTAGAGAAACTTTATTTTGTACATGGTACTAACAATTGAAAATAAAAAAAGATTGAAATAATGAAATACAGCATAATAAAAGCATGCTCTTCTCAGTTAATGTAATAATACATATAAATGTTAAGGGAAGAGAAAAAAGAAGGAAATGGTTGATATTTAAGTACAAACTGACTACCTAGACAAAAAAAAATATCCCAAAATAGTACCTCTAATTTTCTATGACTAATATTCGCGTATGGTTGGAGTATTATCATTGTGGAAGTGATTTTGTTATGTCTATGTATGTGATACTTTATTGGTGATTTACATGATGCCTTTTAAAGCCCTGGAAGACACATGTTTTTTTTAAAATTTTTTAAGTTTTACAATTACAAAGATATACAATTAAAAAAGTTCATATTTGGGTTTTGGTCATACAGTGT
Organism: Cryptotis parvus; assembly: GCA_021461705.1. Taxonomy (NCBI): domain Eukaryota; kingdom Metazoa; phylum Chordata; class Mammalia; order Eulipotyphla; family Soricidae; genus Cryptotis; species Cryptotis parvus. The sequence goes on from JAJIBD010028562.1 coordinate 32,150, forward strand.
TCCAGTACCCATCCCGCCACCAGTGCCCATCTCCCACCACCAACGCCCCCGGTTCCCTCCCCTACCCCCAGCCCTCCTCCATGGCAGGTTCTTTATTTCTTTCCCTTTTCTCTCTCTTTCTCTTTTCCTTCCCCTCCAGACTATGGATTACAGAACATACATTAAAGGGTTGTCATGTGTATCTTTTTGCCTCTATTTAATGCTCAGTTCTAGGTTGGCATTAGTACCCTCGACAATTGTTAGCACATTGTTCCATTTTCTGTCTTACCTAGCCTCTGACTCCCACACGTTTGTGATAATTTCCACCTTTGACAAGACCTCCTGATATATGTTTCACTTGACCTTGGATATTGGTATCATAATATGTACATATATATTTATGTTATGCAGATAAATGCAGTCATTCTGTATCTGTCTCTCTCCTTCTGGCTAATTTAGCTCAACATAATCTTCTCCATGTCCATCCATTTATAGGCAAATTTTATAACTTCATTTTTCCTAACAGCTGCATAGTATTCCATTGTGTAGATGTACCAAAGCTTTTATCCAGTCATCGATTTTCGGCACTCTGGTTGCTTCCAGATTCTGGCTATTGTGAATAATGCTGCTATGAACATAAAAGTAGGGATGGTGTTTCCGCTGCGTATTTGTGGCTTCCCAGAGTAGATTCCCAGGAGTGGTATGGCTGGGTCAAATGGGAGTTCAATTTCTAGTCTTTGGAGGAATGTCCATATTGTTTTTCCAGAAAGGCTGTACCAGCCGGCATTCCCACCAACAATGGATGAGTGTCCCCTTTTTCCCCACATCCACGCCAGCACTTGTTGTTCTTGCTCTTTTGAATATGTGCCAGTCTCTGTGGTGTAAAGTGGTATCTCATTGTTGTTTTGATTTGCATCTCTCTGATGATTAGTGATGATGAGCATTTTTTCATATGTTTCTTGGCCATTCGAATTTCTTCCTTGCTGAAGTTTCTGTTCATTTCTTCTCCCCCCATTTTTTTGATGGGGTTGTTTGTTTTCTTCTTGTAAAAGTTCTACCAGTGCCTGATATATCCTGGATATTAACCCCTTATCATATGGGTATTGGGTGAATATTCTTTCCCATTCTGTGGACTGCTTTTGTATCTTAGTCACTGTTTCTTTTGAGGTGCAGAAGCTTTTTAGTTTCATGTAGTCCCATATGTTTATCTTTTCTTCTAGTTTCTTTGTTAGTGATGTTTCACCTTTGAAGATGCCTTTAACTTCAATGTCGTGGAGGGTTTTTCCTATATTTTCTTCGATGTACTTTATGGATTCAAGTCTGATATTGAGATCTTTAATCCATTTTGATGTGTTTTTTGTGCATGGTGTTAGACACAGGTCCAAGTTCATTTTTTTACATGTCGCTGCCCAGTTTTCCCAACACCACTTGTTGAAGAGGCTTTCCTTACTCCATTTTAGACTCGTTGCACCTTTATCAAAAGATTAAATGATCATGTGTTTGAGGTTGGGTGTCAGGATACTCAATTCTATTCCATAGGTCCACAGGTCTGTTTTTATTCCAATACCATGCTGTTTTAATTACTACTGCCTTGTAGTACAGTTTGAAGTTGGGAAAGGTGATGCCTCCCATCTTCTTTTTCCCGAGGATTGCTTTAGCTATCCTTGGGGGTTTATTGTTCCACACAAATTTCAGGAGTGTTTGGTTAATTTCTTTGAAGAATGTTATGGGTATCCTTATAGGGACTGCATTGAATCTGTACAGAGCTCTAGGGAGTATTACAATTCTGACAATGTTGATTCTCCCCCATCTTTGAGCAGGGAATATG
>JAJIBD010028563.1:0-44164 GCA_021461705.1 Cryptotis parvus
ACCTTTTTAAAAAAATTTTTTTTTATTTTTACAATTACAAAGATATACAATTAAAAAGTTCATATTTGGGTTTTGGTCGTACAGTGTTGCAGCACCCATCCCTGCCACCAGTGCCCATCTCCCACCACCAACGCCGCGGTTCCTCCCTCCCCTCCCCCAGCCCTCCTCCATGGCAGGTTCTTTATTTCTTTCCATTTCTCTCTCTTTCTCTTTTCCTTCCCCTCCAGAATATGGATTACAGAACATACATTAAAGGGTTGTCATGTGTATCTTTTTGCCTCTATTTAATGCTCAGTTCTAGGTTGGCATTAGTACCCCTCGACAATTGTTAGTACACTGTTCCATTTTCTATCTTACCTAGCCTCTGACTCCCCACACGTTTGTGATAATTTCCACCTTTGACAAGACCTCCTGATATATGTTTCACTTGACCTTGGATATTGGTATCATAATATGTACCTATATATTTATGTTAAGCAGATAAATGCAGTTATTCTGTATCTGTCTCTCTCCTTCTGGCTAATTTCCGCTCAACATAATCTTCTCCATGTCTATCCATTTGTAGGCAGATTTTATAACTTCATTTTTCCTAACAGCTGCATAGTATTCCATTGTGTAGATGTACCAAAGCTTTTTTATCCAGTCATCGATTATCGGGCACTCTGGTTGCTTCCAGATTCTGGCTATTGTGAATAATGCTGCTATGAACATAAAAGTAGGGATGGTGTTTCCGCTGCATATTTTTGGCTTCCCAGAGTAGATTCCCAGGAGTGGTATGGCTGGGTCAAATGGGAGTTCAATTTCTAGTCTTTGGAGGAATGTCCATATTGTTTTCCAGAAAGGCTTTACCAGCCAGCATTCCCACCAACAATGGATGAGTGTCCCCTTTTTCCCACACCCACGCGCCAGCACTTGTTGTTCTTGTTCTTTTGAATATGTGCCAGTCTCTGTGGTGTAAAGTGGTATCTCATTGTTGTTTTGATTTGCATCTCTCTGATGATTAGTGATGATGAGCAATTTTTCATATGTTTTTTGCCATTCGAATTTCTTCCTTGCTGAAGTTTCTGTTCATTTCTTCTGCCCCATTTTTTGATGGGGTTGTTAGTTTTCTTCTTGTAAAGTTCTACCAGTGCCTGATATATCCTGGATATTAACCCCTTATCAGATGGGTATTGGGTGAATATTCTTTCCCATTCTGTGGACTGCTTTTTGTATCTTAGTCACCATTTCTTTTGAGGTGCAGAACCTTTTTAGTTTCATGTAGTCCCATATGTTTATCTTTTCTTCTAGTTGCTTTGTTAGTGATGTTTCATCTTTGAAGATGCCTTTAGCTTCAATGTCGTGGAGGGTTTTTCCTATATTTTCTTCAATGTACTTTATGGATTCAAGTCTGATATTGAGATCTTTAATCCACTTTGATCTGATTTTTTGTGCATGGTGTTAGACACAGGTCCAAATTCATTTTTTTACATGTCACTGCCCAGTTTTCCCAACACCACTTATTGAAGAGGCTTTCCCTACTCCATTTTAGACTTGTTGCACCTTTATCGAAGATTAAATGATCATGTGTTTGAGGTTGGGTGTCAGGATACTCAATTCTATTCCATAGGTCCACAGGTCTGTTTTTATTCCAATACCATGCTGTTTTAATTACTACTGCCTTGTAGTACAGTTTGAAGTTGGGAAAGGTGATGCCTCCCATCTTCTTTTTCCCGAGGATTGCTTTAGCTATCCTTTGGGGGTTTGTTGTTCCATATAAATTTCAGGAGTGTTTGGTCAATTTCTTTTGAAGAATGTCATGGGTATTCTTATAGGGACTGCATTGAATCTGTACAGAGCTCTAGGGAGTATTACCATTTTGACAATGTTGATTCTCCCCATCCATGAGCAGGGAATATGTTTCCATTTCCCTGTGAACTCTTTTATCTCTTGGAGCAGTGTCTTGTAGTTTTCTTTGTACAGGTCCTTTACACACTTGGGTATGTTGATTCCTAGGTATTTGATTTTCTGTGGCACAATTGTGAATGAAATTGTTTCCTTAATATCCCTTTCTTCTCTTTCGTTATTTGTATATAGGAAAGCCACCGACTTTTGGGTGTTGATTTTGTATCCTGCCACTCTATTATATGTGTCTATTGTTTCTAGGAGTTTTTTGGTAGAAAGTTTAGGGTTCTCTAGGTATAATATCATGTCATCTGCAAATAATGATAGCTTGACTTCTTCCTTGCCTATCTGGATGCCCTTGATGTCCTTTTTCTTCTCTGATTGCTATGGCAAGTACTTCCAGTACTATATTGAATAAAAGAGGTGAGAGTGGGCAACCTTGTCTTGTCCCTGATCTCAGGGGGAAGGCTTTCAACTTTTCCCCATTGAGAATGATGCTTGCTGTGGGCTTTTGGTAGATGGCTGTAACTATCTCGAGGAAAGTCCCTTCAATTCCCATTTTCTGGAGGGTTTTAATCATGAACGGGTGCTGGATCTTGTCAAATGCTTTCTCTGCATCTATTGATAGGATCATATGGTTTTTATTTTTTTCTCTTATTGATATGATGTATTATGTTGATTGACTTGCGAATGTTGAACCATCCTTGCATACCGGGATGAATCCTACTTAGTCATGATGTATAATCTTCTTGATGAGTCTTTGGATTCTGTTTGCTAGTATTTTGTTGAAGATCTTAGCATCCGTGTTCATCAGGGATATTGGTCTGTAGTTTTCTTTCTTTGTGTTGTCTCTCCCTGCTTTGGGTATCAGGGTGATATGTGCCTCGTAGAAGCTGTTTGGGAGTGTTTCTGTTCTATTTCCTGGAAGAGCTTGAACAGGACAGGCAGTAGGTCCTCCTTAAAGGTTTGGTAGAGTTCACTAGGGAATCCGTCTGGACCTGGGCTTTTGCGTTTGGGAAGACTTTTAATTACTGTTTCTATTTCCTCAATGGTCATAGGCTTATTCAGGTATTGGAGGTCTTCTTGTTTCAGCCGTGGGAGGTTATAGGACTTCAGGAATTGATCCATTTCTTCTAGATTTTCATGTTTCAGGGCATACAGGCTCTCAAGTAATCTCTGATGATCTTTTGGATTTCTGTGGTTTCTGTTGTGATGTCACCTTTTTTATTTATGATTCTGTTTATTTGGGTTCTCTCTTTCCCTGTCCTTACAAGTCTTGCCAATGGTTTGTCAATCTTGTTTATTTTTTCAAAAAAACCAACTCTTGGTTTCATTAATCTTTTGGATTGTTTTTTTTTGATTTCCAACTCATTGATTTCCTCTCTAAGTTTTATTATTTCCTTTTTTTCTGCCTGGGTTGGGCTCCTTTTGTTGGTCTTTCTCTAATGTCTTCAGCTGTGTAGTCAGGTTATTTATGTGGGCCCTTTCTTTTTTCCTGATGAATGCTTGCAGAGCTATAAACTTCCCTCTTAACACGGCTTTTGCCGTGTCCCACAAGTTCTTATAGTTGGTGTCTTCATTTTCATTTGTTTCCAGAAATCTTTGGATTTCCTGTTTGATTTCTTCTATGACCCATTTGTTGTTCAGGAGTGAGCTGTTCAGTTTCCAGGTGTTTGGTTTGACTCCCTGTTTCTGTGTACGGTTAACTTCCATTTTCAGTGCATCATGGTCTGAAAAGATAGCTGACACAATTTCTATCTTTTTTATTTTATTGAGGTATGCTTTGTGGCTCAGCATGTGGTCTATCTTGGAGAATGTTCCATGTGCACTAGAGAAAAATGTGTATTCAGCTTTTTTGGCATGAAAAGCCCTGTATATATCTACTAGCTCTCTTTCTTCCATTTCTTCCTTCAGGGCCAATATTTCCTTGGTGAGTTTCAGTCTTGTTGATCTATCCATCGTTGATAGAGCAGTGTTGGAAGTCTCCAACCATTATTGTGCTACTGCTAATGTCTTCTTTGAGGTCTCTTAGCAGTTGTTTTATGTATTTTGCTGGCCCCTCGTTGGGTGCATATATGTTTAGTAGTGTAATTTCTTCCTGGTGTACATACCCCTTAAGTAATAAGAAATGGCCTTCGTTGTCCCTTCTAACCTTTTTCAGCCTGAAGTCTATATTATCTGATACTAATATGGCCACACCAGCCTTTTTGGAGGAATTGTTTGCATGGAGAATGGTCTTCCAACCTTTGACTTTGAGTCTGTGTTTGTTCTGATTATTCAGATGTGTTTCTTGTAGACAGAAGAATGTTGGGTTCAATTTTTTAATCCATTTTGTTACTCTGTGTCTCTTAATTGGTGCATTTAGACCATTGACATTGAGAGAGATTATTGTCATTGGATTTTGTGCCATCTTTCTGTTTGAGCTTGTTGTGCTTATGGGTTTGGTAGTATTACTGTAGACCCTTCAGTCCCTTTTTAAGGTTGGTTTTGAGTCCATGAAGTTCCTGAGGTGTTGCTTATCCATGAAGTTGTGTATCTTTCCTTCATATCTGAATGTGATTCTGGCCGGGTAAAGAATTCTTGGTGAGGCCTGCAGTTCATTGAGCCTTTTCACAATATCCCACCATTGTTTTTGAGCTCGGAGTGTTTCATCAGAGAAGTCTGCTTTAAATCTTAGAGATGTTCCTTTGTTTTTTTTTGTTTTGCTGCTTTCAGTATTCTATCTCTATCTATAGTTTTTGTCATTTTAATTAAGATGTGTCTTGGAGTATTCTTGTTGGGGTTTCTTTTTAGCAGGTATCCCTCACGGGCCTCCTGGATCTTGAGGCAAGCGTTCTTTAGTTCCGGGAACTTCTCAGCAATGATGGCTTTGACAGTTTCTTCTTCATCAGGGTTTTCTTCTTGCCCTTCTGGGACCCCAATGATCCGTATGTTGTTTCTTTTTGGCTTCATCCCGATTATCTCTTGTTGTTTGTTCGGTAATTGTGAGTCTTTTTTCTATCTTCTGGTCTTCGAGACTAATTCTTTCTTCAGTAGCTATTATTCTGCTATGATGGCTTTCCACTGTGTTTTTCATTTCATTTACCTCATTTTTAATAACTGTCATTTCCATTTGCATTTTCCTCACTTCTTCTATCATGTCCTCTTGTATTTTATTGATTTTGCATTCCATTGCTTCTTTGAATTCCTTATGACTCCTTAACATTTCTTTCCGAAATTCCTTATCAGAGAGGTTATACAACTCATTGGTATTGCTTGGCTCATCTGGACTAGTGACTTCACTCACAGAGCTGGATGGAACTTTGCGTTGCCTTACCATTTTGACTATTGTAGGTTGCAAATGTGGGGTCTTGGGTGACTAGATAGTACAGTTAGTAGGTGTCTGGTCTGTTTGCAGAAATTGGGTGGATAGCAGGGATGTTTGAACCAAGGTTCAACGGTACGTCATGCAAGATAGGTAGAAAGAGGGTCCAGCAGCGGTTTTGAGTTTTGGGATGAACCCGGAAGCACAGGGCCCAAGGGTCCGTGGTGAAACCAAGGCAGTTTGCCTTGGTTCCCGTTGATGGAGTTTCCGCTCTTCCCTGGGGCAGTTTGGGTCCGCAGAGACACAGGGGTCATGCACACACCTGTGGGGGAGATTTCCAGCCTGTCCTGGGAGTTCAGCGCCCAAAGGGTCCCGGGTGAAACCAAGGCAGTTTGTCTTGGTTCCCGTTGATGGAGTTTCCGCTCTTCCCTGGGGCAGTTTGGGTCCCTGGAGACTCAGGGGTCATGCACACACCTGTGGGGGAGATTTCCAGCTGGTCCTGTGTCAAGAAAGAACCTCTTTTAATAATAATATTAAATTGGTCATTTTGAACTCTCACCCCCGGCCTGTGTGCATCTCAGGTAGAGTCCCTGGGGTGCGCAGCTGGCCGGGCGGGCGCCTGGGGCTGTGGTAGAGCCCCAGGTCTCGGCAGAAGGTGGAACTACAACCCCCAGAAGTCCGAGCGGAACCGGAAGTAAACCGTCATTTTGAACTCTCACCCCGGCCTGTGTGCAACTCAGGCAGAGTCCCTAGGGGTGCGTGGCTGGCCACTTATTAATACTAAAACTAGGAAATTCAACACCAAGGGAAGGTAATACCCTCAAGAAAAAGAAACAGTACACTAGAGGAATCTATCCCTGAACACCGCAACACCATGGGAAAACAACGCAGATCCCCAGCTCGAAGAACAGATGAAGGAATTGACCGTGAAGAATCAAAAAAGAATACAGATGTGCATGATCACTCTGACAATGAAATTAGAGAGGAAATTGGTAGGATGTTTAAGGAGCTCAACGAAAAAAATTGAGCAGATGTCCAATAAAATACAGGAGAACATAAACAGAAGCAGTTGAAAGGGCAGTCAATAAACTACGGGAGGAAATGAGAGCAGAAATGAGAACCATACAAAGAGAAATATTATCGCTTAAAAACTCAGTAGATGAAATGAAAAACACAATCGGGGCTCTCAACAGTAGGATGACAGCAGCGGAAGAGAGAATCAGTGAGACTGAAGATGAGCTGCAGAAAGCACTCAGAGAACTACATAAGATGGAAAAAGATCGGAAAATAGATCAGCAATGGAACAGGGAACAATGGGATGAAGCCAGGCGGAACAACTTAAGAATCATCGGAGTCCCAGAGGGACAGGAAAGTAACCCCAAGGAAATTAAAACAGTTAAAAACATCCTGGCTGAAAAGTTCCCCGAGTTAAAGGATGAAGGCATCCAGATCCAAGAAGCCCGACGTGTACCAGCAAGAAGAGACCCCAATAGAAAGATCCCAAGACACATCCTAGTCAAAGTAATGGATGCCATAGACAGAGACAGAATTCTTCAGGCAGCAAGATCAAAGAAGGAAATTGTATACAAAGGAGCATCCATTCGACTTTCAGCGGACTTCTCAGAAGACACCCTCCAAGCCCGAAGACAGTGGTGGGATATAGTAAAAAAACTTAATGAAATGAACGCCTCAGCAAGAATTCTTTATCCGGCTAAACTCTCACTCAGATTTGAAGGACAGATATACAACTTCTTGGATAAACAACAGCTTAGGAACTTTGTAAAATCAAAACCAACCTTAAAAGAAGGACTGAATGATCTATTATAAGACGAGACATAACCCAAAAGAACAAACCAACCTATACAGAAAGATGGCACAAAATCCCATGACAATAATATCTCTCAATGTCAACAGTCTAAATGCACCAGTTAAGAGACACAGAGTGGCAAAATGGATCACAAAATTGAATCCGACATTCTGCTGCCTTCAAGAAACACACTTGAACAATCAGAGCAAAGACAGGCTCAAAATAAAAGGCTGGAAAACAATCCTTCACTTCAAACAACCCATCCAAAAAGGCTGGGGTAGCCATACTGGTATCTGACAACATAGACTTCAGGCTGAAGAAGGTCAGAAGGGATAGTGAAGGTCACTTCTTAATAGTCAAGGGATGCATATATCAGGAAGAAATCACGCTATTAAACATATATGCACCCAACGGGGGCCAGCAAAATACCTAAAACAACTACTAATAGACTTCAAAGAAGACATTGACAGCAACACAATTGTAGTTGGAGACTTCCAACACTGCTCTATCAACCCTGGATAGATCAACAAGATTGAAACTTACCAAGGAAATACTGGCCCTAAAAGAAGAGATGGAAGAAAGAGGGCTGGTAGACATATACAGGACATTTCATCCCCAAAAAGCTGAATACACTTTCTTCTCCAGTGCACATGGAACATACTCCAAAATAGATGACATGCTGAGCCATAAATCATACCTCCATAAAATCAAGAAGATAGAAATTGTGCCAACTATTTTTTCAGACCATGATGCACTGAAAATAGAAGTTAATTGTACACAAAAACGGAGACCAATACCAAGTACCTGGAAACTAAACAGCTCACTGCTGAACAACCAGCAAGTCATCAAAGAAATCAAAGAGGAAATCCAAAGATTCCTTGAAACAAATGAGACTGAAGACACGAATTACCAGAACTTGTGGGATACAGCAAAAGCAGTGTTAAGAGGCAAGTTCATAGCTCTTCAGGCATTCATCAGAAAAGAAGAAAAGGCCATCATAAACAGTTTGACTTCACAACTTAAGATCTTAGAGAGTGATCAACAAAAGGAGCCCAACCCAAGCAGAAAGAAAGAAATAATAAAACTTAGAGCAGAAATCAATGAGATGGAATGTCAAAAAACAATCCAGAAGATCAACGAAACCAAAAGCTGGTTCTTTGAAAAAATAAACAAGATTGACAAACCACTTGCAAGACTTGTAAGAAAAGGAAAAGAGAGAACCCAAATAAATAGAATCAGAAATGAAAACGGGGACATCACAACTGAAAACACAGAAATTCAAAAGATCATCAGAGATTACTATGAGAGCCTGTACGCCACGAAACAAGAGAACCTAGAAGACATGGACAAATTCCTGAATTCCTATAGCTTCCCCAAGTCTGCAACAAGAAGATTTGGAATACCTCAACAAACCTACCTCCATCGAGGAAATAGAATCGGTAATCAAAAGTCTCCCCAAACACAAAAGCCCAGGTCCAGATGGATTCACCAGTGAATTCTACAAAACCTTTAAAGAGGACCTACTCTCAATTCTTTTTAAGCTCTTCCGGCAAATTGAAGAAACAGAAATACTCCCAAATAGCTTTTACGAGGCACATATCACCCTGATACCCAAAGCAGACAAAGATGTCACAAAAAAAGGAAAACTACAGACCAATCTCCCTGATGAATACAGATGCTAAGATCTTCAACAAAATACTAGCAAATAGAATCCAAAGAGTCATCAAAAAGATTGTACACCATGACCAAGTGGGATTCATCCCGGGAATGCAAGGATGGTTCAACATCCGCAAGTCAATCAACATAATACATCATATCAACAAAAAGAAAAATGAAAACCATATGATCATATCAATAGATGCAGAGAAGGCATTTGACAAGATTCAACACCCGTTCATGATGAAAGCTCTCCATAAAATGGGGATTGAAGGAACCTTCCTCAAGATAATCCAGGCCATCTACTACAAGCCCACAGCGAGCATCATTCTCAATGGGGAAAAACTGAAAGCCTTCCCCTTAAGATCAGGGACAAGACAAGGCTGCCCGCTCTCACCACTTCTATTCAATATAGTACTGGAAGTACTTGCCATAGCAATCAGGGAAGAAAAAGACATTAAGGGCATCCAGATAGGAAGGGAAGAAGCCAAGTTATCACTATTTGCAGATGACATGATATTATACCTGGAAAACCCAAAACTCTCTACCAAGAGGCTCCTAGAAATAATACATTCTTATAGTAGAGTAGCAGGGTACAAAATCAATACCCAAAAGTCAATGGCCTTCCTATATGCAAACAGCGAAAGAGAAGAAAGGGACATTAAAGAAACCATCCCATTCACAATTGCACCACAGAAAATCAAATACCTAGGAATCAGTTTGACAAAGAATGTAAAGGATCTCTACAAAGAAAACTACAAAACGTTACTTCAGGAAATAAAAGAAGACCTGAGGAAATGGAGACACATTCCCTGCTCATGGATTGGAAGGATTAACATTATCAAAATGGTAATACTCCCTAGAGCTTTATACAGATTCAATGCGGTCCCTATAAAGATACCCATGATGTTCTTCAAAGAAATTTACAAACACTCATGAAATTTGTATGGAATAATAAAACCCCACGAATAGCTAAAGCAATCCTTGGGAAAAAGAAGATGGGAGGTATCACTTTCCCCAACCTCAAGCTCTACTACAGAGCAGTTGTAATTAAGACAGTGTGGTATTGGTATAGAGACAGATCCGTAGACCTATGGAATAGAACTGAGTATCCTGAAACGCACTCACAAATATACAACCACTTAATCTTCGATAAAGGAGCAAAAAATATTAAGTGGAGCAAAGAAAGCCTCTTCAACAAATGGTGCTGGGAAAACTGGGCAGCTACATGTAAAAAAATGAACTTAGACCTCCTTCTAACGCCCTGCACAAAAGTCAGATCAAAATGGATTCTAGATCTCGATATCAGACATGAATCTATAAGGTACATCGAAGAAAACATAGGAGAAAGCGCTCTACGACATCGAAACGAAAAGTATCTTTAAAGGCGACACACCACTGACCAAGCAAATGGAAGCAATGATAAACAAATGGGATTATATAAAATTGAAAAGCTTCTGCACCTCAAAAGAAACGGTGACCAAGATACAAAGACAATCCACAGAGTGGGAAAAGATATTCACCCAATACCCATCTGACAAGGGGTTAATATCCAGGATATATCAGGCACTGGTAGCACTCCACAAGAAGAAAACAGCCAACCCCATCAAAAAATGGGGAGAAGAAATGAACAGAAGCTTCCAAAAAAGAAGAAATTCGAATGGCCAAAAGGCATATGAAAAAGTGCTCTTCATCTTTAATCATCAGGGAGATGCAAATCAAAACAACAATGAGGTACCATCTCACCCCACAGAGACTGGCACACATCCAAAACAGCAAGAACAACCGGTGCTGGTGTGGATGTGGGGAAAAAAAGGGACTCTCATCTACTGCTGGTGGGAGTGCCGACTGGTCCAGCCCTTTTGGAAAACAATATGGGCATTCCTCCGAAAGCTAAATATTGAGCTCCCATTTGATCCAGCAATAGCACTCCTGGGAATATACCCTAGAGACCGAAAAACACATAGCAGAAACACTATCTGTACTTCTTTATTCATCTCTGCACTATTCACTATACCTAGAATCTGGAAACAACCTAAATGCCCGAGAACAGAGGACTGGCTAAAGAAACTGTGGTTCATCTACACTATGGAATACTATGCGGCTGTCAGAAAGGATGAAATTATGAAATTTACCTGCAAATGGATGGACATGGAGTCTATCATGCTGAGTGAAATTAGTCAGAAGGAAAAGGACAGATATAGAATGACTGCATTCATTAATAGGATATAAATAGATACCAGTGTTTTAATAAATATGGGAAATGGTAATGGCAGATTAAAACTCACCATTGAATATACACAAAGAGACTTAAGTGATAAACTCTAAATATCTGCAGGGCTAGCCACAATGTGTAAAATAAGAGGGAGAGAGATGCAGAGACAGAGAGAGAGATAGAGAGAGAAAGAGAGGAAACTGGGGTACCTGCGATTAAGGCGACCTGGGGGGCGGGAGGGGGGGGGTACATTGGTGGTGGAAATGGGGCACTGGTGGAGGGATGGGTGCTGGAATACTGTATTACCAAGAACCAATTATGAACACCTTTGTAATTGTATGTTTCACGGTGGTATAATAAAAAGATTAAAAATAATAATAATATTAAATTAGGAAAATCCAAGAACTTATTCTGGTGGACAAATAACATACATCAGTTAGAGGAAGGTTAAATGTAAAATAGAGAAAATTGAAATTCATCAAATCAAAGTACTTAAGAAATATCACTAATAAGGAGATTTGTCCAAAACCTTAAATAGTCTGAAATTCATTGTTTCCAAGTGTATTAGTTGGGTACTTGCTTAAAGAGCTTAAAACTGAAAGATCTGGAATGGCTAGTTAAGAATCAAATCTTGTAGACTATACAGTTTTGTGTCTGCACAAATTAGTATCTTTCAGAACTTAGTGAAGGATTGAACAATTGCATATTTTTAGATAAGGTTTTATTCCCCTGGAAACACACTGAGAAACAGAAATGAGATATCAATATAGAGGGAAAAAATCTAATTGCATCATTTCATATATTAAATCAGTAATATTTGTGAAGCACTTCACAGTTCCTAATATGCAAAGTTTACTTTCCTTCCAAGAATAGATAAGAATAAGTATATTTCCCGAAATAGATTTTCTTCCATCAGGTTTACATTTCAGAGTTGCTCTATGACACCCTATTGCCAGTTATTTATTGAGTAAGTGCTCATGGACAGTTTCAGTTAGATACCAGCTCTGGGTTGAATTCTCCCGGGAGATCTAAATCCAAGACAAAATTAGTTGCAGGTGGTGGTATAGTGGCTGGCTTTTGGACAGTCAATCATTGGTTATGAGTTACCTGGATTGTGGTGCAGAGGAGATACTATCTCCTATACCAGGCAGGTAATGGAGGGTAATTCTCCAGGACAAAGGGCAGTGATGAAGACAATCTCCACAGTTCTGAGACAACTTGCACTTGACTGTATTGGAGGACGGAGCAGGGCAACCATCAACTGACCTCATAATTGTGGTTTCCACAAAGTAGCCATCAAAAAAAAATATTGTGTTAATACACTGGAAAGAGCTTTGTTTTGAGAAGAGCATGCATCAATTTTGGCATCTACTTTACAATATTACAGGTTAAACTCTTGGAAATCCTTTCCATTCTGGCAGATAAATCTCAAACTCCATCCTCAAATAGTTTCTCAACAAATAAAATGACAGGCATTGGGGAGAAAAACTCAACATTAGGGATACTGATACAAAATTCATACTGGAAAGTAACTAACAATGTGTAAAATGTAAATTTTCAAATAATGAATTATTGGAATTCAGAAGTTGTTCCAAAAGAACCTCAAAAAGTTTTGTAACAACGTTTACATTGAAAGCAATATGGAAATGTGTTTTATAGTTTGAACATATGAGCCATGAAAATTACTATTTATGAAATTACAGATCCATTCATTCTTACAACGATGGCATATTTGTGTCCTATTTAGAAATATTCCCAATTTTAATCTAGCTCACAATTTGTTCCTATTTTTATGAGCTGAAATATTGAAGATAGCATTCCAGTTTGTAATTGTATCTGTGATATTACAATTTACAGTGTAAAAGTATACCCAATTTCTAGAATCCAAAAGGACTAAATCAAGGAATCTTAACTTTTCAGAATAAAATGTTATATTGATATCAATTCAGTTGTATATAATAAAATGACTTTCTAATATAGTTTTATAATTTTCAAAGTGACATTCTACTCTGCTACTATTATTTCTGTTGTTGCAGCTGCTGCTGCTACTGTATTTTCAATATTACTAACACCTCAAATAAACTCTCTTGAAAACACTAAACCTTAAGGTTATTAATAGCACTGAAATTTTTTGTGTTTAAACACAAAAATTAAAGAACGATATTTGTTGCAGGACTCCTCTAAGAGCCCCCTTCTCTACCTTAGAAAGATTTTTCCAGGCAGATCTTAGATCAAGACATTAGCATATAAAAGGACCTAGGTGAGGTGCTGGGAGAGATTACCTGGGGGCATTTGACCCTCCCTGCTTCTCCTAACAGTGGGAGGGAGGTCTGAGTTGCAGGGGTATAATACTAGCCTGCTTCCTCTCTCTCTCTTGCTTCTTTTTGGGCTCTCTCTTTGTGAGCTCGCACCCTTCTTGGGAGTCTTGTCTTTGTCTCCTCTTTACAGGGCCTTTACACATGGTGGCCGCCATCTTGGCCTACACGTGGCTGGGGTTCTAGCCTGGAATCCTAAGCACCGGGCTTTTCCTTTTGCTGATTTGTATGCCTGAACCTGTGATAAGTAAAGCCTTTTAAAACTGCATCGGATTCCTGAGTTTTCATCCATTCCTCCCGGCTTCGGAGGTAGAAGGGAACTTCGCTTCCTGGCACTGTTGGGGACCCCTGCGGAGCTCCCCGACAATATTTACAATATCTGTCTCTTACAGGATATCTAGTTAAAACTAATGTGTCCTTAATTTATCAAAAAGTAAGACAGTCAGGACTTCCTCAGAATTAAGTGCTTCTCAGATTTAGAATAGAGTTAAGAAATAAAATTATAAAACAAACTGGAAGAAAAGGTGTTGAAATAACATCTCTGTAAAAACAGATTATTCATGATACACTAAGAATTCTCATAACTTAACTATAAGGAAAGTAGTACTCATCGAAGAAATAGCTAAAAGGACAAAGAACCTCTGGCTCTGGGCACATCTCTTTGACTCCACGGTTCTCCCTGCATTAACATACGCCTCAGAGATCTGGGCCCTGCTAAAGCAGGATGAGAATGCTATTTGGGTCTCCCAAAGAGGAATCAAAAGAGCTATGCTTGGAATGTCACGCCTCAATCAAGTGAGAGAAGGAATCCAGAGTTCCAAACTCTGTCACTATTCCAGAATCAGGGACTCTGTCTCGTTTGCCAAGGCATCGAAAATCAGATGGGCTGGACATGTAATGTGATTTGGAGATGACTGCTGGACTAGAGTCGTTACCGACTGGATCCCACGGGATGTCAAAAGATCACGTGGCCTCCCACCTACAAGATGGTCAGACTTCTTTGTCAAGACCCTGAAGGAACGGTTTGAGGCTCTTCATATTCCTGAAGCAACCAGATGCCATTGGGCTACATTGGCATGTGATAGGGTCCAATGGAAATGTTACTGGTGCCCACTCGAGCAAATCTATGAATACAGGATTCAAGTGATCAAGTGAAGTACTCAATTTAAAAATGGTAAATTCTAACTTGAGAGATAACAGAGGGGTTTAGTCTTGCCTTGCAGATGTTCATTTGGAGCACACATCTCTTGTTATTTCTTTTTCTTTCCCCTTTACAAATAAATTGTTTTTAATACAGAGGGGGAAAAGAGAAGCAAATATAACTCCTTAAGAAACTTTTAAAAATTAGATATTTATTCCAAGTGTTTAGGCACAAATTAACACTGAATATCAAACAATAGAAATACTATCTAAAGCCTGATTTTGTTAATAATGACATTTTCACTGTTTTCATAAGTTTCAAGCTGCTTATAAAAATTCTTCATTTGCAAAGGCAAGAAAAGAGAAAGACCAACAAGGCTACTTGTGCAAAAATCAGCTCCAGATCTCTCAATTTTCTCTGTCAATAGGACCCCAACCGAACAGGAAACTGAAATGCCCCCAGAGCACGGTGCATGCCCCTATAGTGCTGTGTCCTGGTGTTATAAATGAGAAATCTTGTCATCTTATCATAGAGTCCCAGAAAATGGTAGCAAACTTTATCTGCTAGGTGAACCTTAATAACCTCAACTTTAACATCAAGAAAATTACCCTGGAAACATTTCACAGTCCTGCAGGTTGTTGAGGATATATATTTTTTCTCTCTCTAAGTTATTAACCCTCACAACATATTCTCTGAGTCCTTAACAGTAAGAGTTCAAAAACATTCAATTATAATAATCACTTTTTGAAAATTTTCCTTATAAAACTAGTTGCTACAGATTTCACATAGCAAAACAAACTGGGGTCACAAAGCATTAACAATTTATTCGCTTCCTGGCTTCCTGGTCCTTACCATGAAACTGCTACTTTATTGACATTAAGGAGTACACCCCAACCCTCAGGAAATGTTTTACAGGGTACACAGGATTCTTTAGGAACGTGATTCTGAGAATGTTCTTAGGATGCCATAAATTCAAATGGAAATAATGAAAGAGATGCCTGCCCATACGGCAGTAGACCTTCATCAACATCCGTTACCATCCAATTGCTTTCCCCAGAAAGTGATGTTGTTTCTCAACTTTAAGACTTTGCAAAAGTTCATTTTGCAAATCTGTTCCTAAAAACTTATGAGGAGAAGCTTACTAAAACTTAGAAAGATGTTTGCATATAGATATTCCATCTCACTTGCAAGAGGCTAAAAATTACCTGAGTTTAGGAAACACAGAGTACTTGAATCCAACACACACAGGAAAAAGAAGGTTCAAAATGGTATCACTAAAATAAATCAAAACATTCCAACTTCTTTCCGTGACTTCTCTGTACAAAACCCACCTTTTATGCATCCTGCTACCACCTTTGTGCCTTTACTTAAACTGTTCATTTGCCTTGAATATCACTCTTCCCTTCTCACTGTGCCCAAATCCTACTCATTCTGTAAAGGTCATGTCAAATGTAGTTCCCTCCTAAAGCTTTCGTTTATCAACCAGCTCGTTAATAATTTATTACATCCCATTTTTGCTGTAAATCCTATAGCACTCCCTTTATTCCTAATGGCATTTAATTATTTTACCATAGAATAAGGACTAACAGCACACATGTGCTATATGCAGTGCTTGATTACAATATCTTTAAGGGTCACACATTTTTTTCTGATATTTTAGTTCATTCTCCATTCTCCAGCCATGCCTATTTAGCACATATCAAACTGTCAACAAGTATTTGACCAAATGAAGGAAGGGAAAAAAGCAGTTCATAATACTTAATAGATCAAATGAAAATGAGATTGAGAAGTATGCAAAGCTCTACATAATCGTTAAAATTATTTTTCATTTATTATTCTAAAACTCTGTTATAGTTCAAGCATTAAAGGAGAGATTTAATTGAAGAATTGAGACTAAGATTACTATTTCTAGTGACACTGTCTCTATTTGTATGCTAATACTGTTATTTTGTCTAAACACTTTGTTAACTCAAAACGACTGTATCAGAGTTAGATCCAGTGTATGAATACAATGAGTCCTCAGGATTGAACCTGCAGAAGGTTGAACCTTGGTCTGCTGCATGCAAGGTAAGCATCTTACCTGCTGTATTATGGATCTAGTCCCCCAAATGTCATTTATTTTTGCTTGTTTTTATGCCGCCCCTGGCCATTCATGCGGATTACTCCTGACTCTGCAGAGATCACTCCTGATGGTGTTTTAAAGACCATTTAGGCTGCCAGACATCAAACTTGGGTTGGCCTTGTACAAGCTAAGCACCTTACCAACTGTACTAACTCTTCAACCCCAAAAATTGTATTTCTAAAGATATTTTCACTTCTAGATTTTATGGTAAAACTATTCACAATAGTGAAGATCTAGAAACAACCCAAGTGTCCATGAATAGATGAGTAGACAAAGAAAATTGGTATCTATATACACAATATATAAGCAAACTAGAGAAAAGATAAAATCATATCTTTTATGATTTTAAGAGAAGTCATAAAAGAAGCATAAAAAAGTACAGAGACAAACAGACTGATCTCTCTTATGCATAACATACATATGTATGCATGACAAATAACAGAAGCAAAGCACGGGAGGTAATGATGAATGATAAATGGTTGAAATTTATGAAAAAGGATCATCAAAAATATGAAAAATATGAAAGAAAAAAATTAAACGCCTTATATTAGTAATGCTGCTAAATGTAAATGGCCTGAAATCAATCAAAAAGACACAAAGTGTTAACAATAAAAATGCTAACTTAATATTTGTAAAATAACAAAATAATAACTAATTAGTATAATTATTTAACATAAATAATAGATTACAGCTTGATTTAACAAACAATTTCACTTTGTCACCAAAAGGCTTACAATTTAATTTCACTATATCTATTGACAATGGTCTTGTTAAACTACCTTAAAATAATATTAAATAGTGAAATTTTGAAGCCTATTTTCTACAGTGTACTTTATATATTTGTATTTAAATGGATAATATAAAAGTTATGAACTAGAGTTGATTTATAGTATTTCTTTTTTTGGGTCACACCCGGCAATGCTCAGGGGTTACTCCTGGCTCTGCACTCAGGAATTACCCTGGCGGTGCTTGGGGACCATATGGGATGCGGGGATCGAACCGGGCCTGCATGAGCCGGCCGTGAAGGAAGCGCTCTACCCGCTGGGCTTCGCCCGGCCCGATTTATAGTATATTCTACTCTTCTTAAGTTAAGGATTAAAACAACACAACAACTAAAGTGTCAAGATACTTCATGTTTTAAATTTTCAGGATTTGACTCTCAAGTTCTGACTGTAGGCATTTAATGCTAATAATTGTCATGAAACAGATACTTTAAAGTAGAATTTTAAAGGTAATTTAAGTGGAGTTACTATGTTTAATTTATTCATAGCTCTTGAAGAAATATGCCTTTATTACTTCATCTTTTAAAATTGTAAATGTATGGAGAAGAAAATGAATGCTTTCACATATGGAGTAATCAAAGTACTTCAACAGTCCAAAAATTTTATATTACTGATCAAGCCATGAAAAAAAATTTTTCTTTGATGATGATCTTAGAGGTATTCGTCACAATATCTCACCCAAAAATTGTGCTGATTTTGCCTCAGACATTCTGTGTTGTTGAGTTACTTCTACAACATTTCTATCTGCCCCACCTATGCAAAAAATAGAATAAAAATTATATTGAATTAGTGTGCATATATTTGTGATGCATAATTTTCTCCTTCATTTTCATTTATTGTTTGGAACAATACTTTTATTGTTTTCAGCATGTTAGCCAAGTATCTATTGAGGATGGCTCGAAAGGTATCGTACAGCGAATAAGTAAGTTCCGGCCTGATTTCTGTACACCTTGCACCACCAGGTCAAACCTTTAGTCCTGCAGGCCCAAGCATCACCCTGCATCCATGGACCCTTGCATTAAATTGCTGTTCATGGTGACTGAAAATTGGTGTGGGGGTTCTCTAACCATTTGAGCTCCCTGAGAGACCTCCCACCTCCCATAAAAGAGTTTAGGGGCCAGTGGAAAACAGAGCGGTGGGATGTTTGCCTTGCACTGCCTCCCCGGCATTCCATATACTCCCCGAGGCCACCTTGAGAGGGGAACCAGGAAGAAAGCTGGAGCATGGATGTGGCCTCCAAACAAAATTCCTTATAGTTCTATCTGTAGAAATCATGTTATCCTGCATTTGAATAAGGTGTCTCATGCATTCAGAATCTGTTAGTTTTAGTTCAACCTCTAGTCCAAATTTCCATATCTGTCTGAACTACTATTGCATATTGGATTTTCACCAATTTCCACTCATCTCTTCTTGTTAAATTACATTTCTCTGCTTTTCCTTCCTAAACAATATTTTTCTTCTCTACCAACTCCAGTCTCAACCCATCAATCCTCATATCTCAACTAGCATTTTTTCACCCTCATCTAAGATCCTCTTAATTTTGCCTTCCACTACATGGATAGATACCAAAGATTTTCAAAACTGCAATGTGGCAGCTTACTTCCTAAGAGAAATTAGCATAATGAATAGCTGTACTTTATTATTGCTGATTTGCAATAAAAGATTTTTCCAAAAGAACTCCAGTTTCAGCTTTCAGGGAGGTTATAAAATACTATCATGAATAAAACCTTCTTTCTAATATTTTCATGATTTTGTTAAACTATGATTATTTCTCCTCCTAACTTTCATTTTTTTTAAACTTTATTTTTTATTTAATAAGATTAGTGATTTTTCCTCTTATTTTAGGATTGAAACTTTGTTAAAATATTTCAGATACACAGTTATGGAAATCAAAGCGTTCTTGGTCATTATGGTTCCTATATTTTGAAGAAAAATATGTCAATGCCCTTCTTGAATATGACTAATGCCAATAAAGTATAATAGGCACATAGGGAGACACCATCTATCTAATTTGGAATCTGGGAAAAATAGTGCCTAAAAGTCAATTTCTTTCTAAGTTACAATAAATGTACAATTAATGTTCTGCAACATTGAAACAAGGACAATAATAGTTCAAGAATTGCAAATTTAGACAAATAAATATTTTCATTTTTTTCAGTATACATTTTAAGTGCAAGTGGAATTTGAAAAAAACATTATCCAGAGAAAAGTATTTTATCAAATAAATGAGTATATCTAGAACTATTTATATCAACTATTATAAACTATTGGAAGGGATTAAAGCAGCCAAAACTATTTTAGGCAAAGATTTTTTTAAGGTTTCAGTTGCATCTTTGATGTTACCATTTGAATATAGTGGCTTTTTCCTACACAGAAACAAAGAGATATAATTTATGGTATAAAGATTGCAAAGGCATCTATACACGCTATTAAACTATGCCTACATAGCTACTCTACCAGATATAGATTGAAAGAATCCATTATTAAAAGAGGGATCAAAACAGACTGCAATTATGCCCAGTTAATCCCTTCAAAACAAGTGTGGTATTTCTTCATGAGAGTAATTATTTGCACAGGAGAGAAAATAACAACCATATAGAACAAATTAAAACTTTACCTTCAGATGCTACCTCAATTGTTATGCAGATTTCACTCTGTATTCAATGAATAGCAATAGAATTACATAATAAGATTTTTTCTTCACTAAAATACGTTTATATTGTTTATTTCCCAAATAGTTGGAAATGGCTATGACATTTCATATATTTCCTCTCTTTTATTCCCTTATACATTTGAGCATGCTCAAAGAACGTCTTGAAATACCCATGTATTAAAAGGGTGAGCAAATACATCAAGCATCCTTAGAATTTCTGTAGACTGCACCCGAATACATGTGCAAACACACATCAGATGACCACTGCCGTGTACAAACTGCTTGTTTAGGCTTTTTTTTAAATACGACGATCACATGTTTAAATGTCATGCTGGGATTTAGTTAACTAAGGTGGTAGGTTCTTAAGATGGAGAATTTATTAGGTTGAAATTTCCAAATTCAAGACTGAAAAGGAAAAAAATATGTCAACTTTTTATTTATTTCCCATATAAATACAGGCAATTTAGTTCTTCCCCCAAAATACAGGCGGATTAGATGAGTTAGACTGTAGTCAATTCATTTTGCATAGGAATGGCTCATTAAAAAAAAAGGGACCCTGCATTTGTATTAAGCTCTGATTGGACAGAGCACAAAATGAATTTACAGTGTCACTCAGAGATGTAGCAGGACTAATGAGGATGGAATGGCACAGCCCAGGATGGGTAGGTCTGTAGAGTGTTCATTCATTCCTTCAGCTGGTATGGCTCATGAAAACCGAGGTGTCTCTCATTATGCAAGTGTCCCAGGGGCATTCTTTAATATTTTAATAAATAACAACATCAGCCCAACAAGAAATTAATGAATAGTATCATTAATAATGAGCTGGAGTCTTGTAGTGATAGGACAGATATTAAATTGAACCACTGTGGTGCTATCTCTAGAGAGTTGGGATATTTCCAGTGGCAAACAAGGCGTCTGAATGAAGCAACCACCGCTCTGTGCCAACAGCTTTTACAACAGGTTGGGAGTAATAAAAGAGGATTTTCTGCACGATAAAGTTAAGCCCTAGAAAATCTGCTGGTGTAGATCGGTGTGAAAAGTACTGCCAAACGTGATCCTTAATTAAACTTTAATTAAGATAAAGCTTTTATTTTTTTTCTCTTCCAAGAAAAGTAACAGCCAAATGGGCCCTGGCTATATTCTACCAAAATCTAACCTAAAATCATTTTATATTAAACCATAAAATTATGCTCAAATAATAGTAAGGTGTTGACTTAAATCCACCAAATGAGATTATTATGAGGAATAGTTGAAATGGCATAATAGCTCACCACAATAGAATGAATATGTGATCAGATCTAAAATTTCATGAAGAATGAAGAGGTTTCCTTCCTGAATTTCTTTTTTATTATTTTCATACTTAACGCACTTCAAAATTTTCAATTTTTCAACATTATTGACAATATTTGTATTTAAAACCATGACATGGGTTATCTGACCTTTCAATTAATCTTGAAACTCAGATGAAATTCAGATCATATAAAATTGATTAGAACTTTAATAACTCTTATTTTAAAGAAACTGCTCTACACTGAAAAAATTTATAACTTCAACTTTTATCCCTTTAATTAGGTGACACATTGCTGCTAGCTATAGTTATGTTAATAATATTTTTTCCTGTGCTTTTATAAACTGAGAATGTATAATTCATTTCCAGCTTCTCTGCAAACTATAAATTGTGCAGAGAAGTGTTTGCTAATGGCCAAGTATAATATTTGGAATTATAGCAATACATTTTTTATTTAAATATTACATATAGCACTAATGCTATTGTTGTGAAGCTATGATACTTATCCACCCAATTTTTCCATATAGAAAAATATTAAAATATGTGTTAAAAAGTCATTTTATGGAAATCTTAAATTTTTTAAATAGAAAATGTGTAGTTGATATTTAATAAACAGGATAGAGGTTGCAAACTCTATAGTAGTCCCATTACTTCAATGTCCCATGCTTTTAATTATGTGCAATTATATGCCTTATTAGATGTTGACGATTTTAATCAGCTTTAGCTCATTAGTAGACAATGTTCATATTTCTAAAAATTTTATACTAAATGATTTGTAAATAATTCATATCAGATATTACTGAAGCTTATTGCAATTTTTTTGCACAATGTAAAATTGATAACCACCACATATTTAAGGAATGGTTCCCAGCTAACATAGCTAATTCAATCGTGAGCAACAAACCTAAATATAACTAGGTTATAATAAAATGTATACAGGTTCATCCTTTTTAGGGAAGTACAAGTTTTATTTAGAAAATAAGAGGAAGAATTGACTGAGAGATATGGAACCCTATAGAATAAAAATACGGAATTATAGATCCTAAGTGAATATACTGGCGATTTCACAGTGGAATCCACCACAAAGGGTATAAAGGGTAATTATTTATATAGTTTTTATTTTTGAACCATACCCATAGTGCTCAAGGCTTAATTCTTGTCTCTGCTTTCAGGGATCTATTCTGGCTGTGCTGACGGAGCTGTATGGGATGCTGGGGGAGCAACCCAGATCAGCTGTGTGCAAGGCAAGCACCTTACTGCTATAATCCACCTCTGAACCCAAAGCAATAGGGTTTAAACACTCTAGTATCTTGAATCAGCACAGACACAGAGTAATCTATTTCCAATTCAGCCCCTCAAAAAATTTAAGATTTTTTTTTTTTTTGCCTCAGATGATGTTCCTCATTTTCACCCCTTCATTTCATTGTGCCCAGCCCATCTGATTTTCGATGCCTTGGCAAACGAGACAGTGTCCCTGACTCTAGAACACAGACGGAGGTTGGAACTCCGATTCCTTCTCTCACTTGAGTGAGGTGTGATATACCAAGCAAAGCTCCTTCACTTCCTCTTTGGGAGACCCAAATAGCATTCTCATCCTGCTTTCCTAGGGCCCAGGTCTCTGAGGCGTATGTTAATGCAGGGAGAACGGTGGAGTCAAAGAGATGTGCCTCTAGCCAGAGGTTCTTTGTCCTTTTAGCTATTTCTTCTATGCCTTTGAAGGCATTCCATGCCACTCTCTTCCTCCTGTGCTTCTCAGGTTTTAGGTCATTCATCATGCTGTGTTCTAGACCTCAACATGGGCTGGACATGTAATGTGATTTGGAGATGACCGCTGGACTAGAGCATTTACTGACTGGATCCCACGGGATGTCAAAAGATCGAGTGGCCGCCCACCTATAAGATGGTTAGACTTCTTTGTCAAGACCCTGAACGAACGGTTTGAGGCTCTTGGTATTCCTGAAGCAACCAGATGCCATTGGGCTACACTGGCACGTAATAGGGTCAAATGGAAATGTTACTGGTGCCCGCTTGAGCAAATCGATGAATAATGGGATGTCAAGCGATCAGGTGATTTCATTGTGCCCATACAATCATTTGTAAAGTTTAATAAAGAAAGAAGAAACATATTTCCAGGTTCTGAAGAGTATCAATAAATTGAACTAAATTTTAAGTAAGGGGAGCTATAGTAAATATCTATTGGATGACTTTATTCCATTCAAATCATTTAAGACTTTGAGTGCAATTTTAGTGAGTTGCTGACAAATAAGAACAACCTTAAGGTTGTAAGGCTTAAGGTATTAGATAAGTAAAATAACTTGTTCCTTTTCTTTGACAGACTTGTAAATTGTGAGTCAGTGAAACCAAATGAAGAGTTAGAGTTCTTGCACTTGGCAAAAATATCATTTGTCATATGAATCACCTTATATTTGATTCTGAAAATAGTTCACTGTGTCTCTTTTACACAAAATGGTTACACATACCTTCAATCAAAGATCATTTAGTTTAGTTCTACTCCGGACAACACTGACTCATCCCCAAATGACAAATTATATGCTTTCATGCTTTCAAGGAAGCTTAGTTTTCAGAGTTCCATCAAATGAGCGCTATTTGGCCTCAGGACTGAATTAACCTGTAGTTTATTAAGAAAAGTTACAACAGCATTGTATTACATATTATTATGATTGTCTAGTGTAGTGTCATCGTCTTCATAGTTAACAAAATATAGAGGTTTTATTTTAATTGAAATAACATTTCATCATAACAATATTTAAGCTCCAGTTGTGTGTGTATAAAGCAGTATTTCTATGTTGAAAATCATGCATGAAATCAATATGCGTATAGCATTAAAGTGACTACTAAAGTTTAGTTTTATTCTTTACCATACTATTGTCTTAGCAGTTTTAATTTAGTCACTTCTCTTTCCCTTTTCTTTCTTTTTATCTTTAATTAATTGGTGTTGTTTTAGTTTTATTTACTTAATATTATTTTTTTGTTATCTATAAACCACATATGAATGAAATCTTATTGTGTTTGTTTTTCTTTGATTAATTTCACTTAGTATAGTTCCTTCAAGACCCATCCAATTGTAAATTATAGAATTTCAATATTTTTATATTAATAAACATTGTTTGATTGTGCAAATATATACTTTTTGTGCATGTATACTTTATTCATTTCTCAGTTGATGTGCAAATTATGTTTTTTGAGTTTCTGGCTATTTAAAATAATATCCCAATAAATATAGGAATTAACATACTTCAGCTTATTTTTCAGATTGTTTTTGCATTTTGGGTTATTGGGGAGTGGGTACACCCATCAATTTTCAAGGTTTATTTCTGGATCTCTGCTTAAAATTACTCCTGATAGCAATTTTAACTTTTGTAAAGTAATTGAGATTTGTTTTGTGTCCTAACTTGCGGTCTATCTTTGAGAATCTTGCACGAGCACCAAAATAATGTTTCTTGTGCTGTTTTAGTTTGGAGTGTTCTGTCAATTTCTAGGAAGTCATTCTCGTCTATTTTGTCCTTTAAATTCATTGGTTCCTTTGTGGTCTTCTTTCCAAGTGACCTATCTCTTTCTCTTAGCCAGGTATCAGGATGCCTTTTTAGTAAGGTGTTGCCACTGTCTCCCTTTCTATCTGTTAATATTTGCTTTATGCTTTTGATGCAACTATGTTGGCCACAGGCATATCAACGGTTAATCTCCCTCTTGCTTTGTTACCTTTTTTCATAATGTAATATCTCACCTGTCTATTTTACTCTTTTAAAATAAACTCATTTCCTTAAAACCTCTGCATCAGTAATTTAGAAAGTTGAATTACTTTTACTTTTCCATCAGATGTCAATTTTATTTGACTGATTTGATTTGTTTTCTTTTTTGGGTCACCCCTAGTGATGCTCAGGGTTACTTTTGGCTCTGCGCTCAGGAATTACTCCCTGGTGGTGCTGGGGGGGACCACATGGGATGCCGAGGATCAAACTCAGGCCCGCTGCGTGCAAGGCAACCACCCTACCCACTGGACTATCACTCCAGCCCTGATTTGATTTGAAAAAAAATCTCTACTGACCTCTATAGGGATTAGGTCTGTATTTGGACACTACTGTATAAGCCACATCAGACGGGGATTTGAAGGACACTGCTACCAAAACTCTGTTTGACTTCTTCGTGCTGGTGACAGCTCTTATGTGCCTCCTCATGAGGTTCTAGACATAAATCTTCACAGCCTGTTCGCTGTGGTCAGGGCACTCCACCAGTCCTGAGGGATGCAGGCGAGGGAAGAGACTTCAGAGTATTTCTCTTTGCTGGGATCTCAACAGAGGAAAACTACCTGAGTCAAGGACAGGCGTCTTTGGAGTTTCCATCCTTCCTTCCGGGGAACTCTGGACTGACCGGCAGCCCCATTGTCTCTGCCCCTTGTCCTGGACCTCAGTCCTTAGGCACTTCTCTCCACCCACCTTCTTTCCGATAAATGTCTTGTGTGTCCTGCCTAGCGCAGTTTGTGCCGATTTCAAACGTTCAAGTGTTGTTTCAGCTGCAGCCTGAACTATAGACTTTATCAGAGCCAGGTCTCTCTGGCTAGTTGATATTTTTCCTTGTTGGAATCAAAACTTATGACTAACATTGTCATTTACTGTTTTTTTAAAAAGGCAGCAAGGACACCTTTTATTTATTTTTACTATCCAGTCTGGTATAGTATGTATTTCCTTGTGTGGTCTTAGCATATTGTATTGCTTTGGTCTCCACCTTGATGCAGCAATTCATGTGGATCGTAACTGCACCTTCCTACATGTGAAAACCCTAAGTATAAAGTTATGTACCATATAGAATTACTTATAGTTGTAGTAAATTGGAATTATCGGCAGCTTACGACAACAGGAGCTATTATGTGGAATATGGAACAGACTGAACCATTTTCAACCATAGTCCAAGACCTAGAGAGTACTCAAGTTGTCCTAACAAATAATTGGACAAAAATGCCATGGTACACACACAATGAATACTACCACTCAAATGAGAGAAGCGTAAAAAAAGCTGTTTTGCTTTTCTGTAACATGGAAAAATCTGGAATATAACTTTCATGTGAAATAAGTCAGAAGGAGAAGGCATATACAGAATATCACACTCACATATGCTATTTAAGATAAAAAAAAACAACGTAAAAAGATAAGATCCAGCTAAAGCAAAATTTAGACTCTGAAAGAACTAAGGTTATCTAAGGAGGAAAGATAGCATGGAAGGTCAAGGATTTAGGAATTATGGTGTGGGGTAGTTGTATGAATGTGATATGTAAGATTATATTTCCAAACATGGCAAGCATTTCACTCTTGTGAACTAATGTTCCCTGAATAAATCAGTAATATTTTGTTTTCTAGGGGCCATAACTGACTGCCCAGGGCTTACTCCTGGGCAGAGGCCATGGGTCACTACTGCTGGAGTTTAGGGGATAGTATGTGAGGTCTGATAATTTGTTCAAATTTATAAGTCGTTTATATTTCTGTAAAGAGATAAGTATAAATCAATTATAACTTCTGGATTTGTTCTTCATTTGATTAGAGACTGTCAGTTTTGTTCATTACAACAGTCTTGGAAGACACAAAATGCCTAGTTTAAAATTCTCGTTCTCTTCGGAGATAAATTATTTTGTTTGTTTGTTTTCCCTACTTTGCCCCCCAAAATCAGTATACGATAATAGGCCCCTAACAAGTAAAAGAACATATAGTTCCACAACAATCATCCAGGGTCACACCGCTTAACAGGTTTCTAACAGCCATGTCAGACGATCAACACTTAGTGAACAGGTTTCTAACAAGCACAGCTGTGCATCACAGACCAACACAGCTATGGCAGCCAAACTGGCTCAGGAATGCTCAGAAACTGAGGCATCAATTAATACATTGTATAGAGGAACAGATACACCCCAGCAAGTTGTCAGTAAATTCTGATCAAAATTTAAAATGACTAAAAACAATAAAGTCACTAATTTTTTTAGCAGTTTCTTACTACTTAAAAATAGATAGAGATAGAGAAGCATCACAAAATCCAAAAAAATATAGCATTTACTTCTCCTTTCCTGATTGACCCATGCCCCCAGAAATATTTTTGAAGGTACGACCTCCGATCCTCAAGAACTCGAGAAAGCTTGAAAACTAAAGCTGTAGAGTTGCATGGTCCTTTCTTGGAACTGCAGACAACCCAGACCGTTCTTGTGATAGCGCAAGTATCACATCCTCATACTTACCTCTCAGGTACTACAGCGTATCAGCACTGTTTTGTTTTTTCGTTTTTAGTAGGAGAAAATGCAAGGTCTTATGAATTGAAAGTATCAAAACAAAAAAAAATACTTAAAATCTAGCGAAACAGAGAGATACAAATAGGTAGGAGGTAGGTAATAGTCATAGCAGTCTGTTTTCAGTCGAAGCAGGTCAGTGTCTCTGAAGAGTCTCTACTAGCTTTGAGGGGCATTTGGACGACTGACCCTAGACACCCCTTTACTCTGCGTATCTGTGTGGGAATTATCTTCCACCAAGTTCCCTCAGATAACCTCTGACTCCCAGCCCCCTCTAAAAGCATCCAGATGGCCTCTAAGATACTTACCCTGTGATTTTTTGGACACTAAAGTTTTTTTTTTCTATTTATTTTTTAAATATTTTTATTAAATATTTGTGAGATATACATACAGGCTCACATGGGCGGGCGGTTCCTCTCCCTGCCCGCCGTCTGGCTCGGGCTGTGGTTCTAGCCTGGCCCCACCCCCCGCAGACCCTCACAACAAGCCAGACGACCCCCCCACTCCATGGCCGCCATTCCACATCGACTTTCCTCTCAGACTCCACCCAGCCGACCAGCCCACACAGCCCAGCTCTGGCCGCTCGCGCGTTCATCAATAAATGCTTTATTTGGAGGTGTTTAAAGAATATGCCTCCCGCCGGAAGCCTACAAGCTGCTCGGTTGTATTTGACATGCCAAATCAGTAACAATTTATTATCATTCCCTGACCTATATAAGGTTTGACTCTTTTCCGTAGCAACCCCTTTCTCTCTGCCACTGCCGCTCTAGCAAATTACGGAAGATCGATCGGTCGTGATGTGAGGTCAGGGGATTTAATTCAGGTATGCTGCATGCCAGACAAGTATCTTACCAGCTGTACTGTTTAGCTGGATAAATTAATAATTTAAAAATATGTAAAGCAAATAAAAAAACAAATATATATATATATATATATATAGGAGAATGTAGTTTATAAAAGCAAAGAATTGAAAGCAGTCTAAAAATTCCATTGAAGGAGAATAGGTTATCCACTTTAGTATATTCTCTCAGGGTCATCATTAATTAATTACAATGACCTTTGATAACATGGTTGTACTAAGGTAAATTAGAAAATAAAATATGAGCTAATTAGTGTAACATCCTTTATATGAGATAAATTAGCAAATATCACACAAATGAGGCAGAAATGTAGAAAATAAAGCAAAATAATTTTACACAAACTTATAGGTAATAGAATGTAGGAAAGTATACGTGAGGAGCTGTATTTAATTTTATTGAATTGTAGGTCTAGTTGTATAAAAACATGTAGATTGATGATGATGATGAAGATAGGAAGATTTATAATAGATGTACTTATAGAAAAAATGGAGAAGTGATGATGGTGTACTTTTATTGAAAATTATGATTAATCTATTTCTAAGTATTTGAATACCGAGAAAGAGTGTGAATGTGAAAACTGACAATACATAACCGACAATGATTGGTTAGAGCATAAAAATTTCAATCAGGAACATCTTAATTTAATTTCCAACTTCACACCTTGATGTTGCAGGACTCCCCTAAAAGCCTCTGCATCTGCCCCGGATTGCCTCCTGCAGATCACTTTGTAGATAGGGGGTAGTTTAAATGTGGCAGTTTATCTGACCATGTATTCTGTACTGGCTGGTATAAATATTCTCTCATGCTACCACAAGCATCGTGGGACTAGCTAGATCTTACCAGCATATTTGTTTGGCCACGTTGGATCTCTAAGTAATTATACCAGAGAAAAATGCTGTTTGCCTCTAAGCAAGCAAGCATGACTCCCTGATAACTCAAAGGCAACTAAAATACAAAACTACCCTGAAGTAGACAAGACTCTTGTGAAGGCTTGGAGAAATATTTAACTGGCATTAGTATTAGTCTTTGGTACAGAGACAGGCCATCTCAGAAACCCTCTTAGCTCTACCCTATAAAGGCATTTCCAGGCAGATCTTGGCTCAAAACATTAGCATATAATAGGGTCTAGGTGAGGTGCTGGAAGAAATTACCTAAGGTATTTGACCCTTCCTGCTTCCCCATAATTGTGGGTGGTCTGAGTTGCAGGGGTATAAAACCAGCATGCTTCCTCTCTCTCTCTCTCTCTCTCTCTCTCTCTCTCTCTCTCTCTCTCTCTCTCTCTCTCTCTCGCTCTCTTTGGGATCTCTCTTTTTGGGCTCTCTCTGGGGCTTGCACTCTTCTTGGGAGTCTTGTCTTTGTCTCCTCTTTACAGGGCCTTTAGACGTGGTGGCCACCATCTTGGCCTACACGTGGCTGGGGTTCTAGCCAGGAATCCTAAGCACAGGGTTTTTACTATTGCTGACTTGTAAGCCTGAACCTGTGAAAAAGCTTTTTAAAACTGCATCGGATTCCTGATTCTTCATCCATTCCCGCCTGCTTTGGAGGTAGGGAGGGAACTCGCTTCCTGGCACTGTTGGGGACCCTGGCAGCGTCCCTGACACCTTGTGAGTGTCTGAATAAAAGTAAATGTATAACTCCTTAAGCCCCAATTGTTTCATTTACAAATGGGATCAATTAATATTTTGATCATATCTTGTATAGCATATTATAAACTTGACATTGATTATTTAAAATCACTTGATCACTTGATCACTTGAATCCCATTATTCATCGATTTGTTCGAGCGGGCGCCAGTAACATTTCCATTGGACCCTATCACGTGCCAATGTAGCCCAATGGCATCTGATTATTTAAAATAGAGAAAGAAAACAATTTTGCTTTCCTTATAAATATACTAAAATTTTTCAGTAATGAATATGCACTAGAGAAGCCTGGAAACAGAACCCCTATCCCAAAAGAATTGAAGTATAGGACATTTCCAGTGAAGTGGGACAGTACAAGCAGTTATGCTAAGAAAAAGCTGAGTGGACGAAAGGAGATTGTGCCTGCTTCAGAGGGGTACTCAAAGCAATTCCAGGATTTCTGCAACCTGGCAACTTTCTCAGAGGAATCTCACATGAAAAAAAAATGATTAAATTGAAAAAAGATAAGTAGGCCTAATATTTTGGTCAGGTACAGTGAGGTGATGAAACTCCATAAGGACTAATGTGGGATTATATTTTTTAAAATAATGAGTAAGACTTTGCTTAAAAAATGGCTTCTAGGAGAAAATGGAGACGGGATAAGCAAAGAGCGTCAGAATGAGTCTAAATTTCCATAGACGAGTTTATACCTACCTTGATAAGCATAGGAATTGTGGGAAACTGTTCAATTAACTGATAAAGAAGTTTAGTAAGATTAAATTGGTGTAGGATGTGCTTTAGTTTGTAACTCTCCAGAAATGAGAGACAAGCCTGATGATTTATTTTTGGGAAATCTCAGGAATCACAGTGAAGGCAAAAATAAGGATAACAGGAAAGGGGGAAAGCATATTAAGGAGTGGAATATTACTCTGGGGAATTGGGACTCATTAGAGACCTTCTAACAGAACCATGTAAACAAGTAGACTGGGGTATCGATCCTTCTACTCTCATTCCTTATTGATTGATTGTTATTGAGAGTACTGACTCTGAGATTTTCAGATGACCTCACTTGTAATCCATCAGATTCCTATCATGATAGAGTTAAGCTTCAAGCAGTTGAGCATGTATCAACCTACAGAGAGTAATTCTGTAGGCTGATTCAGAAAGATTCAGATTAAGGAAGATTCAGAGGAACACTGAGCAGATACCATCAACTGATTTGTTGAACAGAAATGAAATTGGAAGAAAACATTAAATATACCATTAAGAATATGGAAATCTATATGAAAATCCTTTTATTTTGATTTTTACTCTCCCTTTGGTACAGAGACATGCAGACGTGGGGCAGAGCTGCTACTGGCTCTCCCTGTGACCAGCCGCTCACGAGGCGCCCGGGAGGGATAGTGGGTTCTAGCCCTGGCCCACCACCCCAGCAGAGCCTCGCAACAAGCCAGGCGACCCCGACTCCATGAGGGCCTCCATTTTCCACATCCGTACTTCTCTCTCATCAGAACTCCACCCAGCAGACCAGCCTATCACAGCCCGGCTTGCGCGGCTCTTAGCGGCCACGTGGTTCAATAAATGCTGGATTTAGAGATGCCTACAAGAGTATGCTACCTGCACGGCAGAGCCTGGCAGGCTACCCGTGTTGTATTTGATATGCCAAATACCAGTAACAATTATAGATCTCATTCGGAATGGATTGAGGCTCTTTATGTTCCTAGAGCAAGCAGATGCCCCTTGGGCTCTACTAGCATGAGACAGGACATATGGAGATGTTACTGGGGCCCGCTCGGAGCAAATCGATGATGAAGCGGGAAGACAGTGATACTCTCCCTTATTTCCTCAAAATCCCTTTTAAAGTGCTCATCTCTACACCTTAAGATTTTATTTAGCATTTATTTTAAGAAACAAAAATGTAAATAAAGATAAGAACAAATTGGCTAATTTGTCTTTGCTGAGTTTGGGTTAAAGGGATTTCTGCCCAAAGGGACTGATGGTGGTAGTTGATGGTGATGATGGTGATGATGGTAATGGCATTAGAAGATGACAGTGATAGGCAAAGAATAAACCAGTACCACAGAGCTCGTAAAACAGGTTGGGCATTTGCCTTGCACATGTTAGACCTAGGGACAATCCTCTATAGCAACACAGTAATAATCCTCAATAGTAATTCTTAAACCCCTTCCAGGAGTGATTCCTGAAAACAGAACCAGAAATAATACCTGAGCACCACTGGGTGTGACCCCAAAACAAAACAAAGCAAAGCCAAATTTAAAAGTTGAAAAATTTAATTCAATTTAAAAATTGAATTACAATATCTGGGAGAGCAACCTCAATGGTTGAGCACATGCTTCACAGAAAGTTCTAGGTTCTACCCCAACACTGCTAGGAATTACCCTTTGAACCGGGAACATCCACTGAGCACAATGAGTATGGAACTCCTCCCCATCCTCCCCCTATATATATACTCAAAGAATAAAAGTTACTAATACTATTGGGCTCTTTCAGGGTCGGGGAAATAAACATTGTTAATACTACTACTTCACTGATGACATTGTTCTAATAACACCAAACATCAGCCAAGCAGCACAAATGCTGGCTGACTTTGACCGAGAATGTGGAAAGATAGGTCTACAGCTGAATCTCAGCCAAAGCTATGTTCATGAAAAATGAACTAGTTCCAGAGGCCCCATTCACTCTCAATGAAACAAGCATCTCTGAATGCAGCAGTTATGTGTACATAGGTTGAGAAGTCAACATGAAGAATGACCTAAAACCTGAGCTGTGCAGGAGGAAGACAGTGGCATCAAAATGCCTTCAAAAGCATCGAAGAAATAGCTGAAAAGACAAAGAACCTCCGGCTCCGGGCATATCTCTTTGACCCCACCGATGAGTAACGGCATTCAAGTGAAGTGATCAAGTGATCAGAGACCTGGGCCCTACGAAAGCAGGATGAGAACGCTATTCCAGACTATACGAGACTCTTCATATTCCTGAAGCAAGCAGATGACATTGGGCTACATTGGCAGTGATAGAGTCAAATGGAAACATTACTGGCGCCCGCTAGAGCAAATCGAGAATAATGGGATATCAAGTGATAAAGTGATCAATACTATTGCACAACGCCAGAGAGCTAGCATAGGAGTTAGGACGCATGGATTACATGTGGCTGGTCACAGCTGGACTCCCAGCATTGCATATGTCCCAAACAATGTCAGGAGTGATCTCTGAGTACTGAGTCAGGAGTAAGTCATGAGCATAGCTGGGGGGGCCCAAAATAAAAATTAACCAAACAGCAACAACAATAAAATGGACAAAGGGAGGATCTCTAGCATAACTCTATGTTCCCACAATTATTAGCGTATTTTTTCATGACAATCCTCTGAAATTTACCTCCTCACACTATGAGAACACTAAGAGATCAATTACCTTAGACTAAATTTGTAAATTGTAAAAAAAGCAGTACCATGAATCAGTATAAGAACTTGATTCCCAAACAGACTGCTATAAAACAATACAAGTAAGATTAAAATTTTTGATCACATAAAATGTGTTTATAAAATGGAAACAACAGATAAATTGTTTAACTGATACAAATGTTAAATTTTATCGTTATTTTAACTAAGCCTATTCAGATCATTCTCCAACCTCAAGAACATACACATTAAACATAATATGTAATGCCGTAAAATTACTATAATAATCATGAATTTGGGTATTAATAAAAATGAAAAGAAAAGAGAATGGAAAATGGAAAAATGATATGAAATAATCACAAGAGTGCTCTGTGTGTGTGTGTGTGTGTGTGTGTGTTATCTGGCATAGAGAATTCAGATTTCAAGTGTACAAATTGTGCTCTTTGTCCTGAGCACATCTCTGGTGTGCAAGGGGCTTTTTAACTTATTAGATAGTGGCAGATGAAAGAAATTATTGGAGAATTCTAAAGTTTGACAAGGAATGGAATGATATTATGTACTAGTGTATTTTAAGAAAAATTGGTGTCTGTGTGTTTTCAAATATTCACATTTTAAAAAGTATATTAATATGCAAGGCATGTAGGATTAAATGTAGTGGTATTTGTAAGAGCTTATTTTTATGGATTATCTTTAGAAAAATGTAGAAAAGAATTAGGAGTGATTGCTTTTTGGTGGGTGTGAGCCCCCTGGGAGACTTGGTGAGGAGGCTGACATTCCTTAGACTTTGTACTTATTGTCAAAAACATGTGTGTTTGGTTTTTCAAGTAAAAATAGATTTACTATTATTAAATTGTTAGTAGAAGTAAACTATTACCATATATTAGCATTATTTTCTGGTAAAAAACTAAGAAAATGTAATTTAATGGTAGAGATAGACTTTGAATGCATGAGAACTTGGTTTCCACCTACAGCACAAGGACAAGAATGTCAGTACATATACAGTAGGTTGACAATGATGCGAATATTTTGTAGAAAAAGCAGTGTATGCAAATATGCTGGTAGCATATATTCTAAACAAAAATGCTGAGATTTTGTCTTTCTTACTATAGTTCACATTTGTTATGTAATTAAAAAAATCAGGACAAAACTTTTCTTAAGCAAATCCTATAAAAATTATGAGCCTGAGAATGATTTATTGGAAAAGAAGACACATATTAAGATTTTTGGATAAGTATTGATAAGACTTTTTTTAAACTTAGGTATAGTAGATTTAAAAAAAGCTGACTTAGGGGGATTCTAAAGTTAGTTCTAACCAAAACTTGTTAACAGGGAAAAGGAAATTAAAGTGGAAAAAGACACATGAGTTTAAGTGGTGACAAGAGAAAAAGTAGAAGTCCGAGAAGGTTAGTGAGTTAGTGTTTCAATTTCTAGATCTTTCATTAACTGTCCCTGACCCATTTCTACAGTTTTAAATCAAATAACAATATATAGAAACAATTCAAAAAGCAAAGAGCTGACAAGTAGTAAACCAGTTCACTATTATCATTCATACTACAAAGAAGGAAATGATAGCGATTGCAGACCAGTTTTACCTGTGAGAAAGCTGTGGATCATAAAGTAATTAAGAAGCTTACCCAAGGAAAGAGAATTTACGTTTTCTGATTTTCTCTCTAGATTTGTGGATGAAGTTCATATGAGGTCAGGGCAATCAATCTAAACAAAATGAAATAATCTTAAATGATGGATCAATGTAGGTATATTTTAAATCAAAACACCCGAAAATCATTATCTTCACTCCTTGTCAATAATCTTTCTTTTATCAGTTCCATTACTAATTTTTTCTTTTTCATCAAAATATGAATTTAATTCAAACACATATTTCTATACTGTTAGCTATACTGATTTTCTTCTGAAAATACCTAATTTTGAACAAAATTAAGGAACATTTAGAAAAAAAATTCTTTTTTTGTGCTTTGTTGTTTATATATTAACGTTAGGCACATGACATCGACATTCTCAAAATAGAATGATTAATTGAATTTTGAGGCTATATCACAATAGCATAACTGAATTATTGTGAAGTGGAGGTATATAGTTTTGTCCCAATTGTTTTCTCCATGTCTGATTTTAATATTTAAAAATCCTGATCCCTATTTAGAAAGCTGCATAATACAAAAATAATATGAACACCAACACTATGTCTAGAAAGATAAAATGTGAAGGATCTCTTTATAAATAGCAACATGGCCTCTTGCCATTGTCAATGGCGGTAAATCCTGTTGCCAGACCTCCTATGTGAGCACATGAGTTAAATGGCGACATTTGGAAAGTATACAATGATTTTGGTTTTAGCTTGTTGCACTGATCACTAAATTGAATTAAAAGTCATCAGATATAACACAGAAAGTATACTATCTACACTTTGACATGACTACATTTTACTCTTTGAGTTTGAGTTAGTTGCCTGCATTGGGTTATGGTCTGAATCTTTCCGTCCCTTTGAAAATCAAATGTTAAAAATTTCACTCCCAATGTGACCGTACTAAAACTTTTGACAGTGTTTCAGTCCTAAGAGGTTAAGATAAGTGTCCTTGCAAAAGAGATTTCAGAAAGCTATTGTGTTCCTTCCATTATGTGACCACACAGAGAGAAAAAAACCTCGAGAAACCAGGAATGCAGGCCCTCATTAGAGACGGACCCTGAAGCTGTCTTGATCAGTGACTTCCTCGCATCCTGAACTGTGAGAAATAAAATTGTATTGATCGTAATAACCCAGTTTCTAGTAGTTTATTACAGCAACCCAAACATATGGAGACATGCCTTAATAAGCAATAGTAGAGTTAGTTTTGCCTTGTTGAGTTAATTTTTGTTTCTGGGCATGAATCTTTGTGTTTTCTGAATTCACAGTCTGGCTAAAGAGGAGCCAGTTGATACCAACAGCTCGATTTTGAAAGAAGTTTCCACTAGACCTTTGACTTGTGCTGTCTGTGCCAAGTTCTGCACCCAGAATTGTGTGTGAGCACAAATTGTGCCCATGATAAAGAAACTGTGAGCACTTATACTTTCAGAATGAGGTCAGATGGCTAATTGTGCTGGCACATGGTCATCTGTTGGCATAACTACATAACTGCAGCACAGCTATTTGTGTTTGTGATTTGAGGTCCAAAATAATTCGGACAACAACCACACAGACCGAAGAGCAGGGATCATTGCTTTTAGAGTCTGCTTTCTTCTGCCAATTAAATACTTCCCTATCGTCTCTTAAACACAGCGCTTTATTTTATTCAGCAATAAGAATCGGACAAGATATTCACCATGGTGATAAATTATGGAGAAGAGAAACTATTTTATTGAAGTGTATTATTAATTAGGGATAATGAAAGAGGGTGGCCTTTTCAACTGACAGCTAGGACTTAAGTTCAAGAGTGCTGTTTATTATATAGCACCAAAGACACCAAGATCCCAAAACACAATATGAAGAAGGTATGCCACCACACTCACCATTTCTAGTTAGTCTCACTCAGCTAAGTTTCACTAGTCTCCACACGCCTTGTGATCTTTCTAGATTTTCTTTTACCGTGTGGGAAGGGACAGTGGCAGTCCATTTCTCAATACAGTCCGTCTATACATAAAGTTTATCTATTATCCGTAGATAAATAAAGGGTTTTTAGATAGTGTTTTATCTAAAGGATATATTTTACATGACTAATTCTTTATGCCTGAAGTCAAAAAAACTTAAGCCTGAAAATGGAAAATAATGCACATACACCTAAATTCTTTTATAAGATATCAAGAGAGAATAAATGCTTTAAATACACACATATGCACACACATACACATATATCATTGTGTGCTATGCCTTTTGGATGCAATAACTATATGTATCTGCATATAACTTCCATACCCATATCCATTTGAAGATGTGTGTATCTGTGACTCTGTGTATATATACACAATGGAGAATGCTATTTAGGTCTCTAAATGATTTCTCCCTGCCCTTAATCTGTATTTAATCAGGAAACCATTCTGTAATGAGAAAACTGTTCATTTTAGTCTTTTATGTTTGCGATCCCAAGGTTCCTCCTTAGTGATTACATTTAGTAACTCCCTTTCGCTTTCTGAAAGCACAGGCAGTTTTTCCATAATAAAAACTGGATTAGCATGTATCAGGAAGAGATACCACCAGCTGTCACTTTGAAATCAGACCACTCAGCTCTATTTGTGATGACAATGGATAAACCTATAAGTGACAGGCAGTTTTCCTATATTTATCTACTAAGTGGTTAATATAGGCTAACACTTTCTGTAATAAAAGCTATAAAAAAGGGTCAAAGCAGAAGATTGTTATATTTGAATATGATATATATAATTGGCAGAAAAATTCACTAAGGGACATTGTGTTATTTGATTTGTTCAGTTGAGTTGTTATCATTGTCATTAATATTTTTACCTCTCTTTTCCTTATATTAATAACCTCTTATTTGGTAATATTCAGTTATATTTCATTTTGTGCTATTCAAGAATAGATCATTGAAAGACAGAATCTAAAATATTGAAAACGTGAAAAAAATGCCTTCTAAAGATTTCTACACATCAGGTGTTTCAGAAAAATTTTGAAATTGCAATTGATAGAGGAATTTTCTCACTATATTTAGCAAGTAATGCACTTCAAAATGACCTCAAATATTATTTAACACCATGAAGATGTTCGTGACTTGAAAAAAATATGATAAAAAATATAAGAAAAGTATGTCCAGTGAGAGATTTAGGAAAGCACGTATTCTTGACAATGACTATTGCTATCCAGGAACTTGGTGTAATGTTATATTCAGGTCATGGGTACTCCAAACTGTGGTTTTAGGCATTTAAATAATTGTAAGGCTTATGATCTTGGTTAAATGATTTAATTTTGATTTGATTCCTTACATGTTTAAATCACAAAAGAATAATTTTCTTTCTAAATGCTAAAATGTTTAATCAATAAAATCTAATTATTCTGTTATGCTTTTTCATTTTTGTCTTCAGCTACCTTATTTCCCACATAATTGTCACAGATTTTGTGCATTTTTCAAAATAGTAGAGTGTAACCGGTATGTGAAATTTAAAAAATATTGTTCCAATATTACTTAAAAATTGTGTATTAATAAACTGTCTGGTTAAAAAAAATTGGATCTATGGAATAGTCATGAATATTTATTCAAATTTTAAAGTCCAGATCAATGTACGTCATTTCCTCAAGACATTTAAATGAACATTTTTCTGATCTGAAAAAAAAGCTTAACACATCAGTTATTTTTTATTTATGTATTATACTCAAAATATTACATTTGAGAAAACGTGCCACAGTGTGGCAAACTTTAGATTTATAAGATATTATCTGAGTCCATAGATTCTGCTCCATTGTCATTGGTTTCAAGATCTGATGATCTCACATATAAGAACTTTTAATTTAAACTCTTCCACATTCTGGCATCTTTAGATCTAATTACATTTCAAATGCCCAATTTTTAAAGCTTTTTTTGACTGTTAGGATAGGGTCTCACTTCTTAATTACCACTTGCATAACTGTGCAAAAGTTGGGAACTTAACATTTCAAGCAGGAATCAGTCAACTGATGCTTATAGCAGTGGTTGGGTGACAGATGTGAGACTTACCTTATTTTTTATGGAGAAGCTGCTTCACTCCATTTACATGACTTCAGAAACTAAAGTGAGCAATTCAGGGATATCGCTGGCAGATGAAATGTACAATTTAGCTAACAGAGATTTGAGTCTTTACCACACATAACATAGTCATGGAAGTGTCATCTGACCTCTATCTCCCATTGTGTCTAAGACTCTTGGTTGGATAGCATGAATAATACTGCTAGTATTATTACATTGCTCTGAACAAACTATACAGTTGGCTTTCAGAAATATACTGACAGTGTGCATGCCCTGCCAACTCCACATTCACACATCACCGTGCACAAGAAGACAAAGGAAAATTCATATGCCATTGATGAGTACACTGCTACTCTGTCCACCTTTTAAGCGGTATGATGAACAGTAGTATACTATGCTAGTACTACATAATGGAAGGCTATAAACCAGTATTTTGACCAACAAAACAGGATGCAACAAGTTTTCAATGGAACAATGTTATTGACATTAGCAGACCAATATTTATCTTTGCATTACTTTCTTCACATGCGATTCTAGTTATATTCATGACAATAAGAACAGCACAAATAGGTGAAGTAATCTTTTGGAAAGTAAAGATCTAGCCACAGGCAGAATTTCATCAAAATTAATTCACATCCAAAATCAACATCTAAACTAAGATGCTAAAAGTTTGTTTCTATTAGGCCTGATGTTTGGATAAATAAATGAAGTAAATTAGAGGTTACAGTTCATTTTCATATTTAATTTTGGGAATCCAATGACTTTATGCTATGCATGACTCAAAACATGAGACAGACATGGGGCAGAGCTGCTACTGGTTCTCACTGTGCCCAGCCACTCATGAGGTGCCCGTGAGGGATGGCAGGTTCTAGCCCTGGCCCGCCACCGAGCAGAGCCTCACAACAAGCCAGATGACCCCCACTCCATGAGGACCTCCATTTTCCACATCGGACTTCCCCCTCGTCAGAACTCCACCCAGCATACCAGCCTATCACAGCCCGGCTCATCAAGATCCACCCTGCTGTAGTCTTTTTTAATCTGGCCCAGGTATGCTGATCCAGAGATCAGACATGGGGGCAGAGCTGCTACTGGCTCTCACTGTGCCCAGCCGCTCATGAGGTGCCTGGGAGGGATGGCAGGTTCTAGCCCTGGCCTGCCACCCCAGCAGAGCTTCACAACAAGCCAGACGACCCCCCACTCCATGAGGACCTCCATTTTCCACATCCGGACTTCCCCCTCGTCAGAACTCCACCCAGCAGACCAGCCTATCATAGCCCGGCTAAGCGCGGCTGCCTGCGGCCACGCGGTTCATCAATAAATGCTGGATTTTGAGATGACTACAAGAGTATGCTACCTGCACGGCAGAGCCTGGCAAGCTACCCGTGTCGTATTTGATATGCCAGATACCAGTAACAATTATAGACCTCATTCCCATGACCTGATGGAATGGTTTGATGCTCTTTATGTTCCTGGAGCAAGCAGGTTCCCTTGGGCTCTAGTTGCATGAGACAGGTCATATGGAGATGTTACTGGTGCCCGCTTGAGCAAATCGACGATGAATGGGAAGACAGTGATACAGTGATACAGTGATGACTCAAAAAAACCAGAAAACTGTAAAGAAAAGCACTGATAAAACTAGTTCAAAATCTAGATCGAACAAGAAAAATGTCAACTAACAAAAGCCAAAGAGGTTGAGAGTTACCAAAAAATAAGAATAGTCAAAAAAACGTCCATCACCAGGCAGAATTATTGTACTAGCGAAGGGACCAGTAAGACAAAGATAGTTGGAAATTATGGCTGTGGATAAGAAAATAGGTGAAGGAGAGAACATGAGAGCCTCTCAGTATCTGTATTGCAAACCATAATGTCCAAAGGGGAGAAAGAGAGTGAGAGACAGAGAGAGAGAGAGAGAGAGAGAGAGAGAGAGAGAGAGAGAGAGAGAAGGAAAGTGCCAGAAACAGGTGCAGAATTGGTGGTTGGGAGGGAAACTGGTGCTGGAAAATGAACACTGGTGAGTGATGGATGCTGGAACATACCTGCACCCAACATGAGCAGCTCTGTAACTGTTTCTTATGGTGACTCAATAATTTAAAAAAAAAAAAAGTCCATCACTTCAAAATACAAATTAATGAAAGCTAAAATTAGAACACTGTATGTGGCAATTGAAAGTTAGTCCACATTTCTGCCAGAATGGTTAATAGAGAAACTGAGGTTGTGACAGTTTTGCCATTAGAATAGTTTCATTTGTAATGTTTCTTATTTCTGTTTACTCTAAGTAGAAAAATATTAACTTACAAAGTGTAGACAACGGTCAGTATGTCATTAGTTGGAGCAGAGATATAAAATCTGTTTTTGCCTAACCTCTTGTACTGAACCTTCCAACTGTAATCCAAGAATAATTCACAGAATAGTTTTTAGAAGGATAACTTCAGTCTTTTGAGTTTTGGATATATTTTATTAAAACAAAAGTTTAAGGGTTGGGACATGTTTTCCCTACATGTTTAATCACTGGGTTTTATCACTGGTAATAAAATATCAAGTGATTAATTTAAGTTTTAAAATTGTGGAGATGGGGACCTAAGAAAGAAATAGTCTAGACTAAACTCAACTATGTTTCATTAGTGCCATCATATTCTACCATCTATCTGGTTACTAAAGTTTCAAACCGTTTCTTAAGAACCTCTTAAGAGACTCAAGACACTGCCTGACCATTTGGTTTAAGAGACCCTCTTCTCAAGATTTCCTCCCCTTTAAAGACTGGATTATGTTTTGTCTGATGCTTCCAAGGTTAAGAGACAGATGGGACAGGGGTCTGTCAGAATATATGTTCCAACATAGTCTTCCAGCCTGGTCCATACAGAAATTGGACAGAGCTG
Source organism: Cryptotis parvus (assembly GCA_021461705.1). Taxonomy (NCBI): domain Eukaryota; kingdom Metazoa; phylum Chordata; class Mammalia; order Eulipotyphla; family Soricidae; genus Cryptotis; species Cryptotis parvus. The sequence continues at coordinate 41,894 of JAJIBD010028563.1, forward strand.
CTAGGATTACCATATACTTTTCTGTTCCAGTTTCCTGTAGGCAAATGCTTTTTAGAAACTTCGATGAACCCTTTGATTCTGAAGAAAAAATATTTTAACTTAAATGATTTATTTCTTTGGTACTTGGTTATATCCAGTTGGTCTTTATTGATATTTCAGTATGATGGGCATACATACAAATACATGCACTGATGCCCACACATTACATATTTAGAGGTATATAAATTTGTGGATATGTCAGATAATACTAGTTAATAAATAAATGTACTATGCCGTCGAAGTAAATGAATTTCCCAGGGTATGGAATGACAGTATAGCAGGTTGGATATTTACCTTGCATACGGCCAACCCCAGGTTTGAACCCCAGCATCCCATATGGTCCCCTGAGCGCCACCAGGAGTAATTCCAGATTACAGAACCAGGAGTAACCCCCAATCATCGCCGGAAGTGTGACCTCCCTCAAAAAGAAAGAAAAGAATTTTCCAGTGGAAGGCAAGGTTGTCTCATTTTTATGCTGCTGTATGATCTCAGCACTCTTCTTTTGAGGAGGCGACACAACCAGTATTCCTGGTAGTTTTTATGGTACTAAAGCTTACGACTGCCTCATGCAAAGCAAGTGCTCCAGTTTTCTAAGCCATCTCCTTGTCCCTCACAGTTTTAACTTTTAACTTTCAATTATTTAATTTTAATCTCTATACCTTAGAGCTGTATTAAAGGCTTGGGGACACAGAATACTTTTTAGAAAACAGAGACTTCAATGATTTAGGTCACTTATAGCAAAAGGACTATTTTTTGTAGCAAGAAAATAAGGGAAAGAATTATCTGAGCTCTCACTCCAGTGCTTATTTTGAATTTATGTCTAATTAAGTACCCATTTAGAGTCTAAAACACTTTCACATATAAATATCTATTTTAAGAGCTCAATGAACAATTTTCCAACATTAAACTTTTGTTATTTTATATTTTCATCATGTGTGTTAGTTGGCTAGTTTCATTTTGTTCACGCTTAGGTATTTCTTTTTTTAAGATTACAGATATAATCTTAGTCATTTTAACCATTAGTCATTTTACACCAAAATAACATGAATAAGGGTTTTTCCTTGCCATTGTTTTACTTAGTAAGATTAAACTTCGATTTTAAATGTGGAAAATCTTGAGTTGCTTATCAAAGTGGGTAAAGATTTCTTAAAAACGTCTTTTGTATAATTGCTAAAACCCTGAATTTGACTTGATGTTCTCTTGACTGGTTAGATACTGGATTGAATACGAATGCTGACAGCACTCTGTGTTCATCTCAGAACACGGACAAAGCTTTAAAGTAGTTATATATACATCATTCCATTGTCAAGTAAACATTAAAAAAAATCCTTTAAATGATCAGACCATAAAACCTCTTTGTCTTTTCTATTTTCAATTTTATTTAAAGGGACCGTATAGGATGCCATTCTATTCTTCTTTTATAAAGAGGGTGTAGTTTAGTTTGAGCATAGGGTAATCATTTTTTGATTGTGTCTCCCATCCAATGTTCTTTCCTTCCTGTGATCCTACTGTTTGGCCTTCTAGTCCTGTGTCAAGGTCCTTCTTTACATGATTTCTGACTGTTGATCACTTGGAACATACCAGAGGCTCACAGAAAGGCCATCTGTACTCCAAATGAGAAACACCCCCATTGGAGGAGGTGGGCTATTTAATTGGGTCCTGTGCATAAATCTTGATTAGGGATAGTGAGATGTGGTGAATCTGATATCTTTGACCATGGTTCTTCAAGAAGAATTTGCAATGGATGAAACTTAAATGAACAGACTATTTGGCAGATATTTTAATAAAATAAACATCAAACAAAGCACTTTCTCACGTTTAAAGTATGTGGAGAGAGGGAATGAGAGAGAAAATATGATACTATTTATGTTTCATAGTTCATTTTAGGATTATGATGATATTAATCTGAGATAAAGTATAAGATATGACAAATTTGCTATAAAATATATAAATCCTTGACTGTATCATCTTATACTAAATTTTCTAAATTAATCAGTAGGAAAAAATGAGTTTATCAAGGTCATAAGTTATTATCTAATATAAAAATAATGGGTGCATTTGTATTACTATGCAATTGGGTAAAATGTTAATTTAGAATAAAAATATTTAGCAATAAATGTGCAACATAAACATATATTAGCTAAATAAAAGAACTACATTAACTGACTTAAAGATATCAATATACTGTCAGTAATATTTCTAAAGAATTTTCCATAATGTATATAAAATGCA
>JAJIBD010028564.1:0-12157 GCA_021461705.1 Cryptotis parvus
GATCACACCTTCTACAAGATCATAGTCGGTGATTTTAATGCCAAGATAGGACCGAGAAGATCGGCTGAAGAACTCCACATCGGGACTCATGGCCTAGAATAGAACGAACAGGGTGAGAGACTATCTGAGTTCATCATGTCCACCAAGACCATTCATGGGAACTCACAGTTCCAGAAGGCTGAAGCAAAATGTTGGCCATGGGAATCTCCTGGTGGACAGTTCCACAATGAAATTGACCACATCATCTTCAATCGACGGTTTTGTCTGACCGATGTTGCTGTCATCCCAAATTCCAAACAGGATCGGACCACCGTCTCCTTCATGCAAAAAATCTACTTCACGCAACAGGGAGAAAAGGCTGCAAAGTTTAAGAAGAGAACTCCCAGAACGACCACCAACTGGGAACTCTTTGGCACCATTGCAGCAACATGAGAAGATACCATCATTGATGACATCGATGAAGAATACAACCAACTGGTTCAGCACCTCCATGATTGTGCGAAGAATGCCAAGAGAGAGAAAGACACAAAAGGACGCCTGTCTTCAGAAACTCTCAAGCTCATTTGCCAACGTGGCAAGGCGCGGCCTTCAGGAGACCAAATGCTAACGTTCAAGCTTGCTAAACGGTGCAGAGAAGCGATAAAAAGAAGACCTCAAAGACAGAAGAGCAGAAATACTGGAAGATGCAGCAGAAGCCGGGAAAAGCATTCGCACCCCCCGCCTGTCCTTTGCCCACTATAAGACCAAGACTGCCCTCCGACGCACTGATGGATCTATCACATCTTCCAGAAAGGCAATGGAGAAGATTATCCATGACTTCTACTCAGATCTCTTTGATAGCCATGTCCACCTGCCCACATACCAAATTCCACAGGATGGATATGTCATTCCCAACGTTCTCCCTTCTGAAATCCAACATGTCATTTCGTCGGTAAAAAAAGGGGAACAGCACCAGGCCCAGACAAAGTCAGACCTGAACAACTGAAGAATCTGCCATCAGTACTCATCGATACACTAGCTCAGCTCTTCACATGCTACCTGTCCGAATGCAAGGTGCCCTCCCAATGGAAAACCAGCAGGACAGTTCTACTGTTCAAGAAGGGAGACATTCACAACATTGGCAACTATCGCCCCATCTGCCTGTTGTCTGTCATCTACAAGCTGTTTACGCGAGTCATCCTGAACAGGATTGGCAGAACACTAGATGAAGGACAACCATGCGAGCAAGCTGGCTTCTGGAAAGGATTCAGCACAATCGACCATATCCACACGGTAACCAAACTCATTGAGGTTTGTAGGGAGTACAAGATGCCGCTCTTTCTCACGTTCATTGATTTACAGAAAGCCTTTGATTCTGTGGAGACTGAAGCAGTCATCGAAGCCCTAGCCAAACAGGGTGTTCAAACCCAATACATCAAGATCCTTCATGAGCTGTATTACGGATTCACCACCAGGATCTCACCATTCTACAAGGAAGTGATCATTGACGTCAAAAGAGGGGTTTGACAGGGTGATACCATTTCACCAAAACTCTTCAGCGCCACCCTCGAGAACATCATGCAACAATTAGAATGGGAAGGAATGGGAGTGAAGATAGATGGTCGGCAACTACACCACCTCCGCTTCGCTGATGACATCGTTCTAATAACACCGAACATTAGCCAAGAGGCACAAATGCTGGCTGACTTCGACCGAGAATGTGGAAAGATAGGTCTACAGCTGAATCTAAAGAAAACTATGTTTATGAAAAATGAACTAGCTCCAGAAGCCCCATTCACTCTCAATGGAACAGACATCTCTGAATGCAGCAGTTATGTGTACCTAGGTCGAGAAGTCAACATGATGAATGACCTAAAACCTGAGCTGTGCAGGAAGAGAGCAGTATGGGAATGCCTTCAAAAGCATCGAAGAAATAGCTAAAAGAACAAAGAACCTCCGGCTCCGGGCACATCTCTTAGACTCCACCATTCTTCCTGCATTAACATACGCCTCAGAGACCTGGGCTCTACAAAAGCAGGATGAGAATGCTATTCGGGTCTCCCAGAGAGGAATCGAAAGAGCTATGCTTGGAATATCACGCCTCACTCAAGTGAGAGAAGGAATCGGAGTTTCTACCTCCATCACTATTCCAGAATCAGGGACGCTGTCTCATTTGCCAAGGCATTGAAAATCAGATGGGCTGGACATGTAACGCGATTTGGAGATGACCACTGGACTAGAGCCGTTACCGACTGGATCCCACGGGATGTCAAAAGATCACGTGGCCGCCCACCTAAAGTGGCAACTCTTGGACCTGAAGGAACGGTTTGAGGCTCTTCATATTCCTGAATCAACCAGATGCCATTGGGCTACATTGGCACGTGATAGGGTCCAATGGAAATGTTACTGGCACCTGCTCGAGCAAATCGATGAATAATGGGATTCAAGTGATCAACTGATATATGTACACACATATATACATATATGAATATGTATATATATGTACACACACAAATGCACAAAATATACTTAGAGCTTCCTCCAGGCGATTCTGATGCATATCCAAGTTTAACAACTCTGCACTTTACTTCCTTTGTAGCCTCAACATTGAGTATATGCCCAAAAGGGAAAATTAAAACAGATTAATGGGCCCAGACTCAGGAGTGTCTGATTAAGTAGGTCTCATGTTGGGGGCCTGAGGAAACACATTTCTAATATGATACTCATGCTCTTGACCTAGGCTTTATCCTTACCTTTTTCATGACATCACCATTTGACTTTTTTATTTGATTATTTACATTTTTATTATGTTATTTACATTTTACATTTTATTATAATTTTTAACAATTATAGACCTCATTCCCATGACCTGATGGAATGGTTTGAGGCACTTGTTCCTGATCAGCGTTCCTGGAGCAAGCAGGTGCCCTTAGGCTCTACTTGCATAAGACAGGTCATATGGAGATGTTACTGGTGCCCGCTCGAGCAAATCGATGATGAACGGGAAGACAGTGATACAGTGATACAGTGATACAGTGATTTACATTTTTATTACCTACTTGCTCTCAAGGTCCAATGAAAGGCAAGCTTATCGGGTTCAGGAACCTTTCTAGACTATCATAATATTCTCAACGAAAAAAACCGCTGGTGTACAGTGAAGCCCAGGAGACACTGCCTTGGGAATATATAAATATATGGACAGTATTTAGTGCCCCCAAACTTTTCCTTAGAAGTTACCTGGGACTGGTGAGTGGGTAGTCTAGAACCTGCCTCTTCATGGTAAGCTGGAGTTTCCAGTGGGCTCCCTGAGAAGCGAAGATCTTTCAGAGTTTTAGGGTCAGTTCTCTCTCCTACCTTGAGGTCTACAATTACATCAAAAGCAGCCTTCTGTAAACACCTGTAATTATATATGTAATCGTGCACACAGATCTTCATAGTTGGAAAACTTTTCATAAAGGACCACTGTCAACACATTCTTTCCCTAGAAGTAGCAATTATGTAAAGAAGTCCCACTTCAGTAAAGTACCACCAAAAAATGAGCCCTGACACAGGGGTTGGGGGGGATAACAGGCATAAAACCTGTCCTGCTTACATTCTACAGTTCACATCAGATTGGGAAAGCAGATAAACCCAAACAGTGTTTCCCGCAGTGACTTGCTATAACTGTATGAAGATCCTCCTCTTTGAGTGATTGTTGAGAACTCTAAAATCAGAGGCTTTCAGAAAGCATGCTCTTCGAAATAAGCTCAGGAAGTATGAAGTTTCCGGCTCTCACCTGGAGACCTAAATCACTTTGACATTGAGAAGCAGTCTCAGTTTCCAACCCTGGTGCTTAGTTGATTGAAAGGTTTCTAAGCACCACATTCTATGTTTATTTACCATTGCAGGTTCCAAGGTAACAAAGCCCCTTCACAATTAGTATGGGATGGTGACCACTTCACATTCAGTCCCACTATGCTTTGCGACTATCAAAAATCTGCTTCCACTTGAATTTTACCCAGACTACACTCTTCCCCCCAAACCCTCTAACTCCATCTTTTCTTCTTCTCTGCTGAGACACCACTGTGGTTTCTCTCTGCTGTGTGGTCCCCCTCCTGGCAAAGAGTCAATGCATTTCGCCTTGTTGGTGCTTGATGATCTCTAATAGGCTTCAGTTGTCAGCCAGAGTGGCATTAAAGTTAGAAATTGCAGCTTACTCTCTTGTTCCTGTCTTATTCCAACCCTTCTGCAGACAAGAAAACAAGCAGTTTCAAACACTGAACCTTGTATTTATTCCTATCATGTCATACCTGAAAACTTTATAAGGTTAACATTCCAACCCAGATTATTTTCAACATTTTTATATTTCTTCCTTAGTTTTGATCCAACAAATCCATTTTTCAATTCCTAGAAATGAAGAGATTGTGTGTCAAGTATTTGGTTATTGCTCACTTAGAGTGTGAAAATTCAGCTACATGGTGGATCTGGGGCATGCTTACCTGTGTGAGGCCCTGGGCTTGGGCCCCAGCACCCAAACAAAGGAAAACAAAGCAAAACAAAAAGATGGTAGAAGCAATGTCACAATGTGCACTTCTTATTTGAACATGGTCACAGTAGTTTTTACTAAATGACCGCTGTTCCACTTTACTCTGGAAAGACACAGCCTTGTAATTGATTTGATAGTAAGTCTAACTAGAAAGTCCTACCTGGTCAAGTGGCCAAGACTGAAGGGAAGTGGTAGCACAAGCATATAGAATCCCATAACAATAGGAGTCTAAGCAACAATCACGGGGTCACAGATCCAGGGTACAAAAACAGGGTGAACTGGACCAGATATAGATAGCTAGAGATAGATATAGATATAGAGATAGAGATAGAGATAGAGATATGTATAAATATAAATATATTATATATAATTGACATATATCTAAAAATACAGATATAGATAGATAGGGGCCAGGGCAATAGTCCAGTGGGTAGGGAGTTTGCCTTGCACGTGGCCGACCTGGGTTTGATCCCCAGCATCCCATATGGTCCCCTGAGCACCACCAGGAGTAATTCCTGAGCGAAGAGCCAGGAGTAACCCCTGAGCATTGCTGGGTGTGACCCAAAAAAGCAAATAATAGATAGATAGATATAAAGAAATCATAGACAGGAAGGAAGGAAGGAAGGAAGGAAGGAAGGAAGGAAGGAAGGGAAGGAAGGAAGGAAGGAAGGAAGGAAGGAAGGAAGGAAGGAAGGAAGGGAAGGAAGGAAGGAAGGAAGGAAGGAAGGAAGGAAGGAAGGAAGGAAGGAAGGAAGGAAGGAAGGAAGGAAGGAAGGGAAGGAAGGAAGGAAGGAAAGGAAGGAAAGGAAGGAAGGAAGGAAAGAAAGGAAGGAAGGAAGGAAGGAAGGAAGGAAGGAAGGAAAAGAAGGAAGGAAGGAAGGAAGGAAGGAAGGAAGGAAGGAAGGAGAGAGGAAGGGAAGGAAGGAAGGAAGGAAGGACGGAAGGAAGGAAGGACGGATGGAAGGAAGGAAGGAAGGAAGGAAGGAAGGAAGGAAGGAAGGAAGGAAGGAAGGAAGGAAGGAAGGAAGGAAGGAAGGAAGGGAAGGAAAGAAAGAAAGAAAGAAAGAAAGAAAGAAAGAAAGAAAGAAAGAAAGAAAGAAAGAAAGAAAGAAAGAAAGAAAGAAAGAAAAGAAAGAAAGAAAGAAAGAAAGAAAGAAAGAAAGAAAGAAAGAAGGAAAATTATATATAATGGATATATATCTAAATCACTGTATCACTGTCTTCCCGTTGTTCATCGATTTGCTCGAGCGGGCACCAGAAACATCTCCATACGTCCTGTCACAAGAAAGTGTAGTCAAAGAGCATTTGCTTGTCCAGGGACAGGAAGAGCCTCAAACCATTCTTCAGGTCATGGAATTGAGGTCCATAATTGTTACTGGTTTTTAGCATATCAAATATACATATATTTATATGTATGTATCCATCCAGTTTTTAAAACTCCACTTGGACCAAAGACATAACCCAAAGGGCTGAGCACATGCTTTGCATAGGAGGCCTGGAAACCATCTCTGAGCACAGCAGGAGTGACACCAAACACAGAGGCAGGAGTAAGCCTTTAGCACTGCTGGGTGTGAGGCCCAAAACTAAAGTAATGAATAATAAAAGCTTATCTGTAATTTCTTCTCTGTGTATCCATTCTCCTGTGCGTAATTCAAGACTGAGCACATGACAATACACAATACATATAGGCTCAGCTTCTCTCTACTGGCCATGCATGTCCAATTTCTGCTTTAGGCATACTTGAGCCCCACACTATGCCTAAGTCCATTCTTTGGGTCCCACAGCCTGCTCTCTGTCCTCTGCCTACTTTTGGCTAAAGGGACACCCCAAAAAAAAGTCTCCCCACAAGATATTTTAGTTGAGACTTTTTAGTTCATTGCCTATCTATGGATTGGTCTATCCTCTGGCCTATGGATCTACTTCACTGATATCCACAACCCAGGAACTGAAATCTACAGCTCTTTTACATCCGTGTAATTCATTCTCCAAAGAGGTAACATTTTAGTTATGTGGAACTAGGGATTTCACTATACTAGCTATCTCTGCCACTCAGGGCTTACTAGTCTGACGCATCTGTTCAACAGACACACTTGTGACACACAAGAAAATACCTTGTGGTCAGGTATTTTCTACATGATCTGAGTAAGGCAGCATGCTATCAACCACTTCTAAAGCTTACTATACATAGGTAAGATAGAACAAAAGAAATAGCAACCATTTACTCACATCGCTTTACAAAAGAAGGAGTAACAAAAAGGCAATTCAGTTTTGCTGGAACACATGCTGGAGAAAGAAAGCAAGAAAGGATGACTGAGGATGGACAATAATAACCTGGGACTTGAGAAGGCAGATTACTGGTTTCTGCTTTCTTTAAAAAGTATGGGGTGCTGCTGAAGACAATGGAGCTTGGGCAACATGCAGGGCAGGAATTTCTAATGGCAGATGAGGGCTAATAAGAAGGTAGGGAATCAGAGACGGTACTTTGCAGTGTTGATGTAAGGACTTGTGACTAGAACGATGAAATGAAAGAGACAGCACAGCTGCTGAGAAAGAAGGGATAGCACAGTATCTATCTGAATGCATTAGAGCTTCTTCACTTGCCTGCTTCGATGACTCTCTGAGAACACTGTCAACATCGCCTTCCAAAGAGACTGCATTTGGTGCTTCTTGGCCTACCTGAAACACCTTCGTCACAACGCCACTCTCTCTGAAATCTCTGAAAATGATTTTGAAGTGGAAAAAGTCTGTGTTACATAAAATTTAAAGAAAAGCTGGTCTAGCGATGGGAATAACTCTTAAAATGCCTCGGTCTATTTACTAATTCAATGTTTTAAAATCAGAGAAATAAAAATTACTCCTATCACTTTTCCTTACCGTTGTCATGTTAACGTCTATTGCTATACAATAAATCACCCCAAAATATGAATCTATGTGTTAACTGGGTACAGCTGGGATACTCCCCTGACTCAGGTGTGGCTGCAGTCAATGGTGTCTGAGGCTGAAGACAACAGAATACTTGACTTGACTGCATGTCCCAAGCGGTGTTTCCCGCATCTTTAGAGCCTGCACTGAGATAATGGGGAACAGCTTGTAGCTCGTGTCTGTTTACAGTCTCCCTCCTTTTCCTGTCACACTCCTTTTTGGCTAACTGGGGCTCCCTCACAATATGAATGTGAAATTTCTCTCAAGGAAAGGCTTCCCCCAGTGCTTGTATTCTGAGACCAAAGCAGAAACTGTAATATGTTTTATGATCTACATTTACAAGTCTGTAGCATCATTTCTGAAACATTCTAGAGATCAAAACCAAGCCATAGGGCCGTCCCAGATTCAACAGAGGCTTACAAAAGGAAGTGAACACTGAGAAGCACATTTCATTGGGATCTGTATCAGAGACCATCTACTATAGTCATCAGAAAGGCCTTCAAAATAAGCCTCCAGCTATTTTGAAGCAAAGACTCAAAGAGCCTCTATACCGTTCATTCCATGTGAATAAAGAAAATTTTCCTTGTTCTAATTGTAGGAAGCATATTATGTGCTGTTCTGATCATTTTAACTGATATTCCCCAAATATTAGCATTTTTCCAACTTATTCATGATGCTTCACTTTTTTTTATTACAAAGATGTTCATGTTTGGGCTTTGGTCATACAGTGTTCCAGAACCATCCCTCCAGCAGTGCCCTTTTCCCACCACCAATGTCCCCGATTCCCTCCCCCTCCCCATAGCCTGCCTTTATAGCAGGTTCTTTATCTCTTTCTCTCTCTCTCTCTCTCTCTCTCTCTCTCTCTCTCTCTCTCCTCTCTCTCTCTTCCCTCTCCTACACATTGTGGATTGCAATCCATACATTCAGAGGCCATCATGCGTATCTTTCTGCCTGTGTTCAATGCTCAGTTCTAGGTTGGTATTAGCACTCTCAACAATTATTAGCACACTGATCCCTTCTCTGTCCCACCTAACCTCTGACTCCCCACACATTTGCAGCAATTTCCACCTTTGACAAGGCCTCCTGATCCATGTATTACCTGACCTTGGCTACTGGCATCATAATATGTATATATATTTATATACATCATAATATGTATATATCATAATATGTATATAACTATGTGTGTATAAATATATATATATATATGTCATGCAAGTACGCATGATACACCCGTGAGATACACCTGGCAGAGCAGATACCAGCTTTCCCCATTGAACCCCTGCATTCCACGAACCATGAGAGCACTTCCAACCCGAGTCCACCATCACAACAGAGCCTCAGAAGAACCCAGAGGAACCCCCACACCATGCTGGCAATGATCTTCACCATCCACACTCTGCAGCTAGTAAGATCTCCACCCAAGAAATTAAACCAATCTCCAGCCCGACTTGTCAGAAACCCAGCCTACAAGGACCCACCCTTTAGAGACCCGCCCTTCAGAAGAGAGTATTTTAAGCCCAGGAATGCTTGAGAAACAGACGCAGATACACCCGGCAGAGCAGTACCAGCTTTCCCCGTTGCGCACTGCCGCGCAATTTACCTCCAAATTACAATGAATATTCTACCCACCCCTCTGAGAGAGCCCCACAAGCTACTGAAAGTATAGTGCCCGCACAGGAGATCCTGGCAAGCTGTCCGATGCGTATTCGATATGCCAAAATCAGTAACAAAAATGTTTAATTTCCTGACCCGAAAGAGTCCTTAATACGGCAGCAGTAAGAAAGGTGAACAAGTAGTGCCTGATAAAATTTCACAGCCAACCTAGGCTGCCAAAACGAAAAGGACTAAAATGACTGTCTGTACTTTCAATGCACGTACGCTGGCATCAGAAACATATATCGAGGATCTGATGGTGCAAGCACAAAAGATCAAGTACGACATCATTGGTCTGACTGAGATGAGGAAGCATCAGTCGCATCACGCTGTATTTGACACCGGAGAAGAATTGTTCCTTGGAATATGTGATGAAAGAGCCGTCGGTGGTGTTGGTGTCCTTGTCAACACGAACATGGCCATAAACATTGATTCATTTGAATGCCTAACAAACCGGAGAGGACGATTACACTTGAAGAGATGTGGCCCACTGCCAGCAATTTCTATCTTCGTTGTCTATGCACCAACATCCATATACAAGGAAGATGAAATTGAGAAATTCTATATGGAACTGGAGGAGTTCTATAAAAAAGAGCACACCTTCTACAAGATCATAGTCAGTGATTTTAATGCCAAGATAGGACCGAGAAGATCGGCTAAAGAACTCCACATTGGGACCCATGGCCTAGAATGGAATGAACAGGGTGAGAGACTATCTGAGTTCATCATGTCCATCAAGACCATTCATGGAAACTCATAGTTCCAGAAGGCTGAAGCGAAACGTTGGCCAAGGGAATATCCTGGTGGACAGTTCCACAATGAAATTGACCACATCATCTTCAATCGACTGTTTTGCCTGACCAATGTCGCTGTTGTCCCAAAATTCCAAACAGGATTGGACCACCGTCTCCTTCATGCAAAATTCTACTTCACGCAACAGGGAGAAAAGGCTGCAAAGTTTAAGAAGAGAACTCCCAGAAGGAGAACTCCCAGAATGAGAACTCCCAGAAGAGAACTCCCACCAACTGGGAACTCTTTAGTACCATTGTGGCAACATGGGAAGATACCATCACTGACGACATCGATGAAGAATACAACCGACTGGTTCAGCACCTCCATGATTGTGCGAAGAATGCCGAGAGAAAAAGACACAAAAGGACGACTGTCTTTAGAAACTCTCGAGCTCACCTCGCCAACGTGGCAAAGGCGCAAGCCCTCAGGCAATCAAATGCTAACATCCAAGCTTGCAAAGCAGTGCAGAGAAGCGATAAAGGAAGACATCAAATAGGGAAGAGAAGAAATACTGGAAGATGCAGCAGAAGTCAGGAAAAGCATTTGCACCGCCCGCCTGTCCTTCACCAACTATAAGACCAAGATGACTGCCCTCCGACGCCCTGATGGATCTATCACATCTTCCAGAAAGGCAATGGAGAAGATTATCCAGGACTTCTACTCAGATCTCTTTGATAGCCATGTCTACCTGCCCACACACCAAATTCCACAGGATGGATATGTCATTCCCAACATTCTCCCTTCTGAAATCCGACTTGCCATTTCGTCAGTAAAGAAGAGAACAGCACCAGGCCCAGACAAAGTCAGACCCGAACACCTGAAGAATCTGCCATCAATACTCATCAATACACTAGCTCGGCTCTTCACATGCTACCTGTCTGAATGCAAGGTTTCCTCCCAATGGAAAACCAGCAGGACAGTTCTACTGTTCAAGAAGGGAGACATTCACAACATTGGCAACTATCACCCCATCTGCCTGTTGTCTGTCATCTACAAGCTGTTTACACGAGTCATCCTGAACAGGATTGGCAGAACACTAGATGAAGGACAACCATCCGAGCAAGCTGGCTTCCGGAAAGGATTCAGCACAATCGGCCATATCCACACAGTAACCAAGCTCATTGAGGCTTGTAGGGAGTACAAGATGCCGCTCTGTCTCACGTTCATTGATTTAAAGAAAGCCTTTGATTCTGTGGAGACTGAAGCAGTCATCGAAGCCCTAGCCAAATAGGGCGTTCAAACCCAATATATCAAGATCCTTCGTGAGCAGTATTACGGATTCACCACCAGGATCTCACCATTCTACAAGGAAGTGATCATTGATGTCAAAAGAGGGGTTCAACAGGGTGATACCATTTCACCAAAACTCTTCAGCGCCACCCTCGAGAACATCATGCGACAATTAGAATGGGAAGGAATGGGAGTGAAGATAGATGGTCAGCAACTACACCACCTCCGCTTTACCGATGACATCGTTCTAATAACACCAAGCATTAGCCAAGCTGCACAAATGCTGGCTGACTTCGACCGAGAATGTGGAAAGATAGGTCTACAGCTGAATAGAAAGAAAACTATGTTCATGAGAAATGAACTAATTCCAGAGGCCCCATTCACTCTCAATGGAACAGACATCTCTGAATGCAGCAGTTATGTGTACCTAGGTCAAGAAGTCAACATGATGAATGACCTAAAACCTGAGCTGCGCAGGAGGAAGAGAGCAGTATGGAATGCCTTCAAAAGCATTGAAGAAATAGCTAAAAGGACAAAAGAACCTCCGCTCCGGGCACATCTCTTCAACTTCACTGATCTCCCTGCATTAACATACGCCTCAGAGACCTGGGCCCCTACGAAAAGCAGGATGAGAATACTATTCAGGTGTCCCAAAGAGGAATCAAAAGAGCTATGCTTGGAATATCACGCCTCACTCAAGTGAGAGAAGGAATCCGGAGTTCTGACCTCTGTCACTATTCTAGAATTAGGGATACTGTCTCGTTTGCCAAGTTATCAAAAATCAGATGGGCTGGACATGTAATGCGATTTGGAGTTGACCGCTGGACTAGAGTCATTGCTGACTGGATCCCACGGGATGTCAAAAGATCACGTGGCCACCCACCTACAAGTGGTCAGACTTCTTTGTCAAGACCCTGAAGGAACGGTTTGAGGCTCTTCATATTCCTGAATCAACCAGATGCCACTGGGCTACATTGGCACGTGATAGGGTCCAATGGATATGGAGCCCACTCGAGCAAACTGATGAATAATGGGATTCAAGTGATCAAGTGA
>JAJIBD010028565.1:0-16837 GCA_021461705.1 Cryptotis parvus
CTTCCCGCAACAGGGAAAAAGGCTGCAAAGTTTAAGAAGAGAACTCCCAGAACGACCACCAACTAGGAACACTTTGGCACCATTGCAGCAACATGGGAAGATACCATCATTGGCGACATCGATGAAGAATACAACCGACTGGTTCAGCACCTCCATGATTGTGCGAAGAATGCTGAGAGAAAAACACAAAAGGACGCTTGTCTTCAGAAACTCTTGAGCTCATTCGCGAACATGGCAAGGCGCGAACCTCAGGAAACCAAATGCTAACGTCCAAGCTTGCTAAACGGTGCAGAGAAGCGATAAAAGAAGACCTCAAAGACAGAAGAGCAGAAATACTGGAAGATGCAGCAGAAGCCAGGAAAAGCATTCGCACTGCCCGCCTGTCCTTCGCCAAATATAAGACCAAGATGACTGCCCTCCGACCCCCTGATGGATCTATCACATCTTCCAGAAAGGCAATGGAGAAGATTATCCAGGACTTCTACTCAAATCTCTTTGATAGCCACATCCACCTGCCCACATACCAAATTCCACAGGATGGATACGTCATTCCCAACGTTCTCCCTTCTGAAATAAGACATGCCATCTCGTCGGTAAAGAAGGGAACAGCACCAGGCCCAGACAAAGTCAGACCCGAACACCTGAAGAATCTGCCATCGGTACTCATCAATACTCTAGCTCGGCTCTTCACACGCTACCTGTCCCGAATGCAAGGTGCCCTCCCAATGGAAAACCAGCAGGACAGTTCTACTGTTCAAGAAGGGAGACATTCACGACATCGGCAACTATCGCCCCATTGCCTGTTGTCCGTCATCTACAAGCTGTTTACACGAGTCATCCTGAACAGGATTAGCAGAACACTAGATGAAGGACAACTATGCGAGCAAGCAGGCTCCGGAAAGGATTCAGCACAATCGACCATATCCACACAGTAACCAAGCTCATTGAGGTTTGTAGGGAGTACAAGATGCCGCTCTGTCTCACATGTTCATTGATTTACAGAGAGCCTTTGATTCTGTGGAGACTGAAGCAGTCATCAAGCCCTAGCCAAACAGGGTGTCAAAGCCAATACATCAAGATCCTTCGTGAGCTGTATTCGGATTCACCACCAGGATCTCACCATTCTACAAAGAAGTGATCATTAATGTGAAAAGAGGGGGTTCGACAGGGTGATACCATTTCACCAAAACTCTTCAGTGCCACCCTTGAGAACATCATGCAACAATTTGAATGGGAAGGAATGGGAGTGAAGATAGATGGTCGGCAACTACACCACCTCCGCTTCGCTGATGATATTGTTTTAATAACACCAAACATTAGCCAAGCGGCACAAATGCTGGCTGACTTCGACCGAGAATGTGGAAAGATAGGTCTACAGCTGAATCTAAAGAAAATAATGTCCATGAAGAACGAACTAGTTCCTGAGGCCCCATTCACTCTCAATGGAACAAACATCTCTGAATGCAGCAGTTATGTGTACCTAGGTCGAGAAGTCAACATGATGAACGACCTAAAACCTGAGCTGCGCAGGAGGAAGACAGCGGCATGGAATGCCTTCAAAGGCATCTAAGAAATAGCTAAAAGGACAAAGAACCTCTGGCTCCAGGCACATCTCTTTGACTCCACCGTTCTCCCTGCATTAACATACGCCTCAGAGACCTGGGCCCTATGAAAGCAGGATGAGAATGCTATTCGGGTCTCCCAGAGAGGAATTGAAAGAGCTGTGCTTGGAATATCATGCCTGACTCAAGTGAGAGAAGGAATCAGGAGCTCTGACCTCCGTCGCTATTCCAGAATCAGGAACGCTGTCTCGTTTGCCAAGGCATCGAAAATCAGATGGGCTGGACATGTAATGCGATTTGGAGACAACCGCTGGACTAGAGCCATTACCGACTGGATCCCACGGGATGTCAAAAGATCACGTGGCCGCCCACCTACAAGATGGTCAGACTTCCTTGTCAAGGCCCTGAAGGAATGGTTTGAGGCTCTTCATATTTCTGAATCAACCAGATGCCATTGGACTACATTGGCACGTGATAGGGTCCAATGGAAATGTTACTGGCGCCCGCTCGAGCAAAACGATAAAAAACGGGATTCAAGTGATCAAGTGATCAAGAAGAAGGCTAGGGGGAAACTGGAAACATTGGTGGCAGGAAATATGGACTGGTGAGAACATCATATGGTTAAAACTCAATCATGAAAAACTTTGCAATTGTATTTCATGGAAAGAATTGATGGGAAACAAGTCTCAATATCTAACTATAGGAAATATTTCTAGAAAATCAATTTGGTTTCCTTCAATGATAAATATTAACAAATGAACTGAATAGAGAAAATGCTAAAAGGAGAAATATTAATTATCTTTTTACTGTATAACAAATTATGCCAATGCTATGGAGTTACGAATTAATGATCACTATTATTATTTCTCATGGTTTGGGAACTAATGATTTCACCTTGCTATACCATCTGATGCTGCTAAATATAGGTATGGAGTTAAAGATAGAAGAGTTTTTACTTAATCTAATAAGGGATCATTCTCAATTGAAGAAACAAAGAAAAATTCTAATGTCTCCTCATTTCTAAGAAAAAGAAATCTTGTTTTTCTTCCATAGTAATGAATGTTCCTGTTGTATTTCCACTAGAACAAATATGTCAAGTCAGAGTTCTCCTTATTTAGAACTCCTTTGAAGAGTTCAGTTGAGAATCTCTAACTCTCTGGATACATTCTCATTTTTTGAGGTGATGAAACATCTGATTGAAGAAAGGATGACATAAAGTACGACTTGCCCCATCCTGGGAAGTTCTTTTGGCTCAGTAGCTTACACACTCATATTCATGAACACAGTTATATCTACTTGAAGCTAATTAAAATACCTTGCAGTTATAGTCAGGTTACAAATTCCAAGATAACTAGTTTCTAGTTTCAGATATAGGTCTTTGGTAAACTGGAGTGAGCTCTAGATTAGCCCTGACCATTTTGGTATTGGGAAAACCTAGAAGAATACTTTTTAAATTGGGCCTGTCTCAGGGAGGAAAGTTATTTAAGTTTATAGAGATGGTTCTTGGAAAGCTAAATAGCAGGAGGATAAAGCAATAAGGTGATAAATAATAAATTCTGAAAACCTTTGAACACAAGATCCGCCATCTAAAATATAAAAGTAGCAACATTGAAATATAGCTGACATTTACTTTTGTGTGGAAGTGACCACAAACCCTTAACTTACAAATAGCAATTTTATTTTTTTCTACATTCCTAAGAATGATGCCAGTTTAGTTTAACCAGATGGGCTTCCATAATCTTTTAATGATGTAAACTTCTCCATCAAAACTCATGAAATTCTTATCTCAGAACCTGGAAATCCATTTTTTTCTAAGTTCCCTTATACTACTGAAATAGAACTTTACATCAGAACTATTAATATAAAATTAGCAGAACATTCATCAGGTAAAAAAACTTACACTCATCACTAATTTATTAATGTTGACAATTTGAGGATACTTTAGAATATCTGTATTTTTACATTCTTATTCTCATAGTAAGGCCTATTAAGCTTTAAACACCATTTGATCATGGAGGAATCATTATTTCCCCCTTTTACTAAGAGAACTAGCATTGGTCTATTACAGACTGTATCTATAGCTGTATCTGCATCTCTATGTAGCTGGTGAATAAAAAAAAAATCATTGGATTTTTTTTATTAAAAGGATTTTAACCTCCAAATAACTTTCTCATGCTGCCAACAAGAAATATCATTTTCATTATCAATCCATAAAGCAAAATTATTTGAATTTATTATGTGATTGGAATTATGAGTGACACCAAAATTATTTAAAAAATGAAACACAAGATACATTTTCCCACACAAAAGAGAAAGGCTCTACGACATCAAAACTGAAAGTATCTTTAAAGACGACATACCACTGACCAAGCAAATGGAAGCAAAGATAAACAAATGGGATTATATAAAATTGAAAAGCTTCTGCACCTCAAAAGAAATGGTGACCAAGATACAAAGACAATCCACAGAGGGGGAAAGGATATTCACCCAATACCCATCTGACAAGGGGTTAATATCCAGGATATATCAGGCAGTGGTAGCACTTCACAAGAAAAAAAACAGCCAACTCCATCAAAAAATTGGGAGAAGAAATGAACAGAAGCTTCCAAATAGAAGAAATTCGAATGGACAAAAGGCATATGAAAAAGTGCTTTTCATCTTTAATCATCAGGAAAATGCAAATCAAAACAACAATGAGATACCATCTCACCCCACAGAGACTGGTACACATCCAAAACAGCAAGAACAACCGGTGCTGGCGTGGATGTGGGGGAAAAGGGACTCTCTTCCACTGTTGGTGGGAGTGCCGACTGGTCCAGTCCCTTTTGGAAAACAATATGGGCATCCCTCCAAAAACTAGATATTGAGCTCCCATTTGATCCAGCAATAGCACTCCTGGGAATATACCCGAGAGACCAAAAAAACACAGCAGAAACACTATCTGTACTTCTTTATCATCTCTGCGCTATTCACAATAGCTAGAATTTGGAAACAGCCTAAATGCCCGAGAACAGAGGACTGGCTAAAGAAACTGTGGTACTGGTGGAGGGCTGGGTGCTGGTATAGTGTACTACCAAGAACCAATTATGAACACCTTTGTAATTGTATGTCTCACGGTGGTATAATAAAAAAAAATCAAAAAATTAAGTAGGGACTCCAATGTCCCTTACAGGGCAGAGATTCACTGTGCAGATGCCCACTTCACAGGCCCCAGCTGTAAAAGCATCAATTTCTACAGCATCAACAGTTCAGAATGTTCTTATTAATCCATCTCTAATTGGATCCAAAAACATTCTTATTACCACAAAATATGGTATCATCACAAAATACTGCCAATGAATCATCAAATGCATTGCAAAGAAAACGAAGATGATGATGATGATGATGATGAAGATGATGATGATGACGAGTATGATGATGATGATGACTATGATAATTTGTAATCTAGCCTTGAAGCATGTAGTGTGTATATTGGCCTTGAGTTAATTGCATTGAGATTGAAAATGCATGCTGAGTATTGAGTTTTGAGTAAATACTGTTATCATACTTTCCCATTTGCATGTTGGATTTTCCTTAAGTTTAAATGATTTTTTGTTGATCTTTAAAAAATAAAGTTTTCATTTATCAAAAAAAAGAAAGAAACTGTGGTACATCAACACTATGGAATACTATGCAGCTGTCAGAAAAGATGAAATTATGAAATTTACCTGCAAATGGAAAGACATGGAGACTATCGTGCTGAGTGAAATTAGTCAGAAGGAAAAGGACAGATATAGAATGACTGCATTCATCAATAGGATATAAATAGATACCAGTGTTTTACTAAGTTTGGAAAATGGTAATGGCAGACTAAAACTCACCATTGAATATACACAAAGAGACTTAAGTGATAAACTCTAAATATCTGCAGGGCTAGCCACAATGTGTAAAGGAAGAGGGAGAGAGATGCAGAAACAGAGAGAGATAGAGAGAGAGGAAACTGGGGTACCTGCTATTAAGGCAGCATGGGGGTGGGCAGGGAGGGGAGGGGACATTGGTGGTGGAAATGGGGCACTGGTGGAGTGATGGGTGCTGGAATACTGTATTACCAAGAACCAATTATGAACACCTTTGTAATTGTATGTCTCACGGTGGCATAATAAAAAAAATAAGATTCTAAAAATAAAATAAAATAAAATCAATGTTCCCTGGGGGGGGGGGGAGATCCATTTTCCCTGTGGTTATACTAAATGCTATTTAATTCTAATGAAAAAATAAATCACATCCTTTGAGTCTCAAAAATGAGAGAAAACCATTCTTAGGTGTCTGAATATGTTTTCTGCAAAAGTAACTATTACGCTGCTGTGAGTCACTATGGTGTAATCCCAGACAATATCTGATGTTTTGCTACTTTAATAGCTGAAGTTTGGGATTGATTCCTTTTCCCTATGATCTTCCTAACAGAAAAAAAATTACAGTGAACTCTCTCAAATGCAAAACCGTCAAATCCAAGACCACTTTAAACAAAACACACTTCATCAACTTTAAGATTGATTAAACAAAGAACTTTTAAAAAATGTTTTTATTATACTACAGTGAAACATTAAGTTACAAAGGTGTTCATAATTGGTTCTTGGTAATACAGTATTCCAGCACCCATCCCTCCACCAGTGCCCCATCCCCACCACCAATGTACCCACATCCCCCCCCGCCCACCCCCATGCTGCCTCAATAGGAGGTTTCCCCCTTTTCCTCTCTCTCTCTCTCTCTCTCTCTCTCTCTCTGCATATCTTTCCCCCTTCTTTTACACATTGCGGCTAGCCCTGCAGACATTGAGGGTTTATCATGTAAGTCTCTAACAAAGAACTTTTTAAGGTCAACAAACAGACAAAATTATTTTGTAGCCATGCATATGGAAGGCAGTATATTAATGCTGAAGGTCCAGGGAATGTATCTTAGGTAAACAGAGTCATTGTGAAATTGAAACTGACAAAGTCAAATCTGATCAGAAATGAATTTCAATCTGTTTTCTATGGCTGAAGTTTTATTATGAGAGAATGGTAAGCTACAGATATATATCCACATATTTCCTTGAAAGAGGAACTATTTTTCCTCTTGAAAAAAAGCTGTAAAAGGCATATGTCCATTTGTATTTCTCAAAATTTTAGTCATTTTCATAACAAATAATATTCTTTTGATATAGTCCTCTTTAACAGTTTAGATTTCTTGTGAGTTTATACCCTTGTTTAAACCGAAAATTCTGACATATATATGAATTTTTTAATATTCAAAGTAATTGGTTTCAAAGTAAACAATGGTTGCAAACAGATAAACACTGTCAATAAACCAAGTCAGTATCCCTTTTATATGTACAGATTTTGCTGAGAATGTAATCTAGAGGCCAGAGTAATAGTAAGGAGGGTAGGGTGCTCATATTGCTCGTGTTTGACCCAGGTTTGATTCCCTGCAAAATATGGTCTCCCTGAGTCCTGCCAAGAGTTATTTCTGAGTATATAATTTCTGCTGGTTGTGGTCTGAAATCCCATTAAGGGAATAAAACTACCCTAAAAATTTTTCTTATTCCTCTACTTAATATGGAAACTTTGTGTGAATAGTATACCTAAATCAAAATTTTGGTTACTTTATGGAGGTGGGGGAGTATCATATAAATATGTTCAGATGAAAAGATGATTTACAGATTTAGAAAAATAAAAAATTTTCAAGAAGAAAACAGCCAACCCCTTAAAAATTGGGAGAAATAATGAACAGAATCTTCCTCAAAGAATAAATTCAAATTACCAAAATACATATGAAAAAATGATCATCATCACTAATCATCCGGAAGACGTAAATCAAAACCGCAATGAGATATCATCTCACACCACAGAGACTAGCACATATGCAAAAGAGCAAGAACAACCAGTGCTGATGTGGATGCGGGGAGAATGAGACTCTCATCCTTTGTTGGTGGGAATGTAGACTGGTACAGCCTTTTTGGAAAACTATATGAATATTCATCCAGAGACTAAAAATTGAGCTCCCACATGACCCAGCAATACCACTCCTGGGAATATATTCTGGCAGGCCCAAACCATACGGCAGAAACACTATCTGCACTTCTATGTACATAGCAGCACGCTTTTACAACAGTCAGAATCTGGAAATAACCTGAGTGCCTGAGAACAGACAACTGGCCAAAGAAACTATGGTATATCCACACAATGGAGTACTATGCAGCTATTAGGAAAAATGAAATTTGCCTATAAATAGATGGACATGGAGAGTATCATGCTGAGTGAAATTAGCCTATAAATAGATGGACATGGACTGATGAAATTTGCCTATAAATAGATGGACATGGAGAGTATCATGCTGAGTGAAGTTAGCCAGAGGGAAAAGGACAGATATGGGGTGACTGCATTAATTTGTCGGGATATAAAAATAATAGTATGACAGTAATATCAAGAACAGGAAAAACATGGATCAGGAGGTCTTGTCAGTGGGTGGAATCTACCACAAGTGTGTGGAAGTCAAAGGTCAGGTAAGCCAGAGAAGGGACCAGTGTGCCAATAAGTGTTGGAAATGGTAATACCAGCCTAGAACTGAGCACTGAAGCAGGCAAAAGTATATACATGATAAACCTTAAATGCATGTATTGTGAGCCACAATGTGTAAGAGAAGGGAGAAAGAGCTAGAGGAACAAGGAGAAAGCAAGATAGAGATTGAAAGAGAGAAAGAGAAAGAAAGAGAGAAAAGGAAAGAGAGAGAGAGAAATGGCAAAATGCTTCCATAGAGGCTGGCTGGGGAGGAGGGAGGGATTCAGAGGATAATGGTCATGGTAAGTGTGCACTGGTGGAAGCATAGGTGCTGGAACACTGTATACTGAAGCCTAATCATGAACAGTTTTGTCATTCTATAACCTCACAGTGCTATAATAAATGTTGTTAATATTTTATTATACCACCGTGAGATATAAAATTACAAAGATGTTCATGTCTGGGTTTTGGTCATGCATTGTTTCAGCACCCATCCCTCCACCAGTGCCCATTTACCACCACCAATGTTCCCAATTCCCTCCCCCTCTCCCCAAGCCTACCTCTATGGCTAGTTCTTTTAAATCTTTTCTCTTTCTCTCTCTCTTTCTCTCTTCCTTCTCTTACACACCGTGGATTGCAATACATACATTTAGAGCTTATCATGTGTATCTTTTCTGCCTGTATTCAATACTCAGTTTTAGGCTGTTATTATCACAACAATTGTTAGCACACTGTTCCCTTCTCTGTCCCACCCAATCTTTGACTCCCAGATGCTTGTGGTAGATTCAACTTTTGAAAAGACCTCCTGGGGGAGGGAATTAGGGACTATGGGTGGTGGTTGAGGGGCACTGGTGGGGGGGTGGGTGCTGGAACACTTTGTGACCGAAACCCCCCAAGCGTGAACAACTTTGTAATTGTATATCTCACGGTGCTATAATAAAATGTTAAAAGAAAAGAAAAGACCTCCTGATCCACATTTTGTCAGACCTTGGATATTGGTATCATAATATGTATATATATATATATATTGTGTGTGTGTATCTATATATAATATTTTTTTTTTTGTTATTTTTTTTAAATTTTTTTATTTTTACAGTTACAAAGATATACAATTAAAAAGTTCATATTTGGGTTTTGGTCATACAGTGTTCCATCACCCATCCCGCCACCAGTGTCCATCTCCAACCACCAACGTCCCCGTTCCTCCCCCCCCTCCCCAGCCCTCCTCCATGGCAGGTTCTTTATTTCTTTCCCTTTCTCTCTCTTTCTCTTTTCCTTCCCCTACAGACTATGTATTACAGAACATACATTAAAAGGTTGTCATGTGTATCCTTTTGCCTCTATTTAATGCTCAGTTCTAGGTTGGCATTAGTACCCTCGACAATTGTTAGCACACTGTTCCATTTTCTGTCCTACCTAGCCTCTGACTCCCACACATCTGTGATAATCTCCACCTTTGACAATACCTCCTGATATATGCTTCACCCGACCTTGGATACTGGTATCATAATATGTACATATATATTTATGCCATGCAGATAAATGCAGTCATTCTGTATCTGTCTCTCTCCTTCTGGCTAATTTCACTCAACATAATCTTCTCTATGTCCATCCATTTATAGGCAATTTTTATAACTTTATTTTTCCTAACAGCTGCATAGTATTTTTTTTTGAAAAATAAAATTTTCATATCAAAAACATTCATTTACAGAGGCAAATATCCAAGGAATCCTAAAGTTGATTTGCAATAGAAGAGACAACTGAAAGCAATTCCCATATTCTTTTTTTCTTTTTTAAATTAAACATTTTATTATACCACCACCGTGAGATATACAATTACGTGTTTGGAGGCTTCGTCATATAGTATTCCAGCACCCCGCCCTCCACCAGTGCCCATTTCCCACCACCAATGTCCCCAATTCCCTCCAACCTCCCGTAGCCTGCCTAAATGGCAGGTTCTTTATCTCTTTACTTTCTCCCTCTCTCCCTCCTTCTACTACACACTGTGGGTTGCACTACATACACTTGGAAGCCATCATGTGCATTTTTTGCATGAATTTAATGCTCAGTTTTATGTCGATATAAGCCCCTTTAGACATTTATTCACACATGTTCCCTTCTCTGTCTTACCTAACATCCTGACTCCCTCACGTTTGCAGTAATTTACACTTTTGGTAAGATCACCTGATATATTTATGTCATGCAAATAAATGCAGTCATTCTATGTCTCTCTCTTTCCTTCTGACTAATTTCACTCAACATGATCCTTTCCATGTCCATCCATTTATAGGCAAGTTTCATAACTTCATTTTTTCCTAACAGCTGCATAGTATTCCATTGTGTAGATGTACCACATTTTCTTTATCCAGTCATCAGTTCTCGGGCATACTGGTTGTTTCCAGGTTCTGGCTATTGTGAATAATGCTGCTATGAAAATAAAAGTGCGGATTGTGTTTTCGCTGTGTGTTTTTGGCTTCCCAGGGTATATTCCCAGGAGTGGTATGGCTGGATCAAAAGGGAGCTCAATTTCTAGTCTTTGGAGGAATGTCCATATTGTTTTCCAGAAAGGTTGTACAAGTTAACATTCCCACCAACAGTGTATGAGAGTCCCCTTTTCCCGCATCCACGCCAGCACTTGCTGCTTTTACCCTTTTGGATATGGGCCAGTCTCTGTGGTGTGAGGTGATTATCTCATTGTTGTTTTGATTTGCATCTCTCTGATGATTAGTGATGATGAGCATTTTTTCATATGCCTTTTGGCCATTCTAATTTCTTCCTTGTCAAAGTTTCTGTTCATCTCTTCTCCCCATTTTTTATGGGGTTGGCTGTTTTCTTCTTATATAGCTGTACCAGTGCCTGATATATCCTGGATATTAACCCCTTATCAGATGGGTATTGGGTGAATATTCTTTCCCATTCTGTGGACTGCCTTTGTATCTTAGTCACTGTTTCCTTTTGAGGTGCAGAAGCTCTTTAGTTTCATGTAGTCCCATAAGTTTATGTTTTCTTCTAGTTGCTTTGTTAATGGTGTTTCACCTTTGAAGATGTCTTTAGCTTCAATGTCGTGGAGGGTTTTACCTATATTTTCTTCAATGTACTTTATGGATTCAGGTCTGATATTGAGATCTTTAATGCATTTTGATCTGATTTTTGTGCAAGGTGTTAGACACAGGTCCAAATTCATTTTTTTTACATGTAGCTGTCCAGTTCTCTCAGCACCACTTGTTGAAGAGGCTTTCCTTACTCCAGTTTGGACTCCATCAAAGATTAACTGATCATGTCTTTGAGGGTGGGTGTCAGGATACTCAACTCTATTCCATAGTTCCACGGGTCTGTTTTTATTCCAGTACCATGCTGTTTTTATTACTGCTTCTTTATAGTACAGTTTGAGGTTGGGAAAGGTGATGCCTCCCATTTTCTTTTTCCCAAGGATTGCTTTAGCTATCCTTGGGGGGTTTATTATTCCATACGTAATTCCCATATTCTTAAACCCTCAATGCTCTCAAAGGTTTCACAACTCACTTAAAAGGCTTTTCTAGTATTCCAATGCTACGATTATTGGTTCACTTCAATTTGGTTCATTACATAAACAATCATGCACAAAAATCCAATAATTGTGGAACCAAGGTGCTCAGGTTGAAAAAATATAATTATCAGAACCAAGTATTTATTTTGCTTTTTTAGTTTATTAAATTATTTGGTTTAGATTGTATGGATTTATAAGAACTACGTTTATCAAAGATCAAATAAAAAGTATGATTCAACCCAGGTGTGCAGGATTCTATGTTGTCTTCAGTGGGATATTATCAGTTCTTTTTTGAACTCTAATCTATGAACCTTGAACCTGTTCGTGGCCTTTCCTAAATGGCAGAGCAACTCATTTCTAGAAACACCAGCCTTATTAAACAGTGATGAACAGAAATGTCAACTTATAAATGTCACACACATTTCATCTGTCAATGCTTAAATAAGTTTTAAGCAGATAAACCTAAACCCAAACTCCTTGTTTCCACAAAGAAATGCTTAGGATTCCTGGTTCTTTGTTCAGAACTGACTGATGGCAGTACTATGGGGACCAAGGGCCCTGTTAGACAATCAGGCAAAAATTAGCTACAAGGGAAACATTTTAACACCTGTTCAATCACCATGGCCCTAAATCTGTATTGTTAAGCACCTCCTTTGTATGATTGCTTGCATCTTCCAAATATTACTCTCATTTTATTACATATTTAGTGTAGCTCAGGAAATTTAATTTTCTTAAAATTAAATTTTAAGAATTTAAATTTCCTATATTCTTGAAACATAAATATTCTGCAACATATTCCTATCCCTATAATCTCTACATTTTTACCTAAAACTTCTACTCATATCAGCAAATCCTGACTCTGATAAAAAGAAACTGTGTACATCTCCATCTGCATTTTTTTCTGATGAATGAGGCCATTCATTTTCAAACATGCCTGTTTTTTTTCAAAGCCCCTCTGAGAAACTACTTTTCTTGGAATCATAAAATTTCACACAAAGTGTACAAATACATGCTATATTCTGGAAGCTGTTAGGTATATCACTGCATACAGAGTTAAAAGCATAATATATATCCTTGAGCAGATTTTACACTCTAAAAATTCAGAAACACACATATATATAGGCATTTATTATTAATATCTTTTTTGTTTCTGTTTGGATTAGAGACAGCCAACAGTGCTTAGGATTTACTCTTGGATCTACACGCATGGATCATTCCACTTAGTGATCATATTTGAAAAGCAGGTGATCAAACCTGGGTGAGTTGCACTTAAGGCAAGCCATCATAGTCTGGCCCAACTATGAGTCTCTATGGCTACAACAAACCTCAATTGGTTATGGTTTATTTCTTCACACACATATAGAGGTGTTAAAGATACACCCATGAACAAAGTTTGCATCTCAAATAAGACAAAAACCATTATGTAGAAGTAGCTAGTAAAAATACATCATAAATCATTTGATCACTTAACATCCCGTTATTCATCGATTTGCTCGAGCGGGCACGAGTAATACTTCCATTTAACCCTATCATGTGCCAGTGTAGCACAGTTGCATCTGGTTGCTTCATGGACATGGAAAAGATCATGTTGAGTGAAATTAGCCAGAAGGAGAGAGACATTTACAGAATGACTGCATTTATTTGCATGACATAATATATATGTACATATTATGATACCAATATCCAAGGTCAAGTGAAACATGTATCAGGAGGTCTTGTCACAGGTGGAAATTATCACAAACATGTGGGAGTCAGAGGCTAGGTAAGACAGAAAATGGAACAGTGTGCTAACAATTGTTGAAAATACTTATACCAACCTAGATCACTTGATCACTTGAATCCCGTTATTCATCGATTTGCTCGAGCGGGTGACAGTAACATTTCCATTGGACCCTATCACGTGCCAATGTAGCCCAATGGCATCTGGTTGATTCAGGAATATGAAGAGCCTCAAACTGTTCCTTCAGGGTCTTGACAAGGAAGTCTGACCATCTTGTAGATGGGCGCCCTACCTACCACCCCCCGCCCACCCGCCAAGAACTTTAAATACAGGCAAAAAGATGCACATGGCAACCCTTTAATGTATGTTCTGTAATCCACAATCTGGAAGGAAAGGAAAAGAGAAAGAGATAGAATGGAGGGGAAAGAAATAAAGAATCTGCCATGGAGGCTGGCTGGGAGAGGGGGGGGAACGAGGGACGTTGGTGGTGGGAGATGGGCATTGGGGGAGGGATGGGTGCTGAAACACTGTGTGACCAAAACCCAAATATGAACATCTTTGTAATTGCATATCTCATGATGGTATAATAAAATACTTAAAAATGTGAAAAAATACGAATCATAAACACAAATATATGTATGTGTATATCTATCTATATATACTATTTATATAACTAATACAAGAAAAAATAGAGCAATAAAAAAGAAGAAAGTGTATATTAAATATTATAAAGTCAGAGGAACCCCTCTCAGATATCTCAGAAATTTAATACTGTTCATTTTGTATTTTCAAGATGACAGAGTGATGGGTGGGGAGGAAACAAAGAACAGAGAGTGGGAAGAGAGTAATGGTGAGTCTGAAGGATTGGTCATCCTGTTTTTGGTAAAGTTTACTGAGTACAGATGTCTTAAAAATGCCTTTTAGATATTCCATGTAATATTGAGATTTTGTAGAGTCTAAGTTCAAAAACATTACTAGAAATTTTCATTATCACTGTATCACTGTCTTCCCGTTCATCGTCGATTTGCTCAAGCGGGCACCAGTAACATCTCCATATGACCTGTCTCATGCAAGCAGAGCCCAAGGGCACCTGCTTGCTCCAGGAACATAAAGAGCCTCAAACCATTCCATCAGGTCATGGGAATGAGGTCTATAATTGTTACTGGTATTTGTCATATCAAATAGATGGTTCATCAATAAATACGACACGGGTAGCTTGCCAGGCTCTGCCGTGCGGATAGCATACTCTTGTAGTCATCTCAAAATCCAGCATTTATTGATGAACTGCAGAGGCTACAAGCGGTCGTGCGAGCCGGGTTGTGATAGCCTGGTCTGCTGGGTGGAGTTCTGACGGGGGGGAAGTCGGATGTGGAAAATGGAGGCCCCTCATGGAGTGGGGTGTCGTCTGGCTTGTTGTGAGGCTCTGCTGAGGTGGCGGGCCAGTGCTAGAACCTACCACCCCTCCCGGGCATCTCATGAGTGGCTGGGTACAGTGAGAGCCAGTAGCAGCTCTGCCCCATGTCTGCCCCATGTCAGAAATTTTCATTAACAAAAAAAAATTTGAAATTTCCACTAAGAATAAAAAAAATTATTTAGGAGCACCAGTTTCCTGAGGCTCTTAAATAAGAACAGTTTACCCACTGAAAACTAAAATTAGTCACAACTACACTAACTGACCCTGTTTGACACAAATCAATATTTAGCAAATGAGATGCAGAACTCAATCTTTACTTCCTGTCCCTACTGCTTCCTGAACTTTGTTCCAAAACAAAATAAAAGGTTAAAATTATTTCTCATTATCCTATACCCCCCTCAAATTATTGTATATATCTATATTTACTAGTTTTAATTTACTGGCCCACCACCCCAGCAGAGTCTCACAACAAGCCAGATGACCCCCCCACCCGGGGGGCCTCCATTTTCCACATCCGACTTCCCCTCGTCAGAACTACACCCAGCAGACTAGCCTATCACAGCCGGCTTGCGCAGCCAGCAAGCACACATGGTTCATCAATAAATGCTGGATTTTGAGATGACTACAACAGAATGCTACCCGCACGGCAGAGCCTGGCGAAGCTACCCGTGTCGTATTTGATATGCCAAATACCGGTAACAATTATAGACCTCATTCCCATGACCTGATGGAATGATTTGAGGCTCTTTATGTTCCTGGAGCAAGCAGGTGCCCTTGGGCTCTACTTGCATGAGACAGCAAGCAAATCGATGATGAACGGGAAGACAGTGATGCAGTGATACTAGTTTTATCTTTTTTAACTTTTTAATCATTACAATATTTAAATTAAATATTGCAATCCTAGTTTTCCCTTTCTTCACTCAATTGATTTGTAATTTCAGGCTGTCCTGTGGCAGAAAGTGATAATATACAGTCTATTATCCATTATACAGACTGAATACTGACTTTATCCAGATACTTATCTGGCATTAAGTTAAAGAGTTATGGTGAATATTTTAGAATAGACATTATAATTAGAGAATCTAGTCTGATTTGGGATCCTCTTGGTATAACAAACTCTACAACTCTAGTGAAACAAAGAAACTCACATAAAGTACTTACAGGTCTATAGCATAGTAAAAACCCAATGCATATTGAATATCATTTAACTTTACTCATACAGAAAGCAAATGAGATGCATAACTTAATCTTTACTTCCTGTCCTTGATCTGTTTCCTGAACTTTCTCTCCAACTATATGTACATCCAATACTGACTCAGTGTCTATAGTCAATGATTCTGAATACAAAGTTCATCAAGCTGATAGAAAAGTTCATCAGCCTATGATAGACAGAGTTTTCACTATTATTCTATTATGATGAGGATGAGGATGAGGATTATCATCCTCATCCTCATCATCGCCATCATCTGAAAAGCTTTCACAACTAAACAAGGTACAGAAATAACTTTCTAAATGAATATACCAATTCTGGCCTCTCCCTCCCCCAAATGTAAAAAGATTATCTGACGGAAATTTTGCTCTTGTGGGCATAATCTTGTGGGCATTCCCAATAGTTAAACAAATTATTGTTCAGCCTGGAGGAGACTGTAGACTGCAAGCAATTTTCTCACAATAAGGTCTCAAGGGAATGACAGAGTATTCCCCAGTAATGCAGAGCCTTTACTGGTAGTAGTCTAATCTTATTTGTTGTATGACTGAATTAAATTTTTTAAATGCTAAGAAAAGCCATGCATTAAAATGTCAGGCTGACCTAAAAAAAGGAAATCCTGCCATTTACAGCAACTTCAATTAACTTTAAGGACTTTATAAATGAAATAAGCCAGGCTCAGGAAGACAAATACCATCTGATCTCATACACATACATACATACATACATACATGCATACATACATACATACATATACATACATACATACATGTGGTATCTTTTAAAATTTTAACAAACCAGAGGGGAGAATAGAAGTTGATAGAGTGGGTGAGGAAAGATACAAACTTTTAGTTATAAGATTAATAAACGTTGCAGCTCTAATTGATCTGAAG
>JAJIBD010028566.1:0-10083 GCA_021461705.1 Cryptotis parvus
TGAATCCATCTGGACCTGGGCTTTTTGTGTTTGACGAAGTTTTTTTATTACCATTTTCAATTTCCTCGATGGGTGAGTAGGCTTATTCTCAGGTTATTGGAGGTCTTCTTGTTTCCCTTGTGGGAGTTATAGGACTTCAGGAATTTATTCATTTCTAACTAGGTTCTCATGTTTCAAGACATGCAGGTTCTCCAAAGCCAATCTCCCAAGATCTTTGGAATTTCTGTCTCTTTGCTGTTGTGATGTCACCATTTTCCTTACTATTCCTTTATTCTTTGGCTCCTCTCTTTCTCTGTCTCCTAAGTCTTGCCAGTGGCTTTCGACTCTTGTTTAATTTTTCAAAAAACCAGCTCTTGGTTTTTTCTATATCTTTTGGATGTTTTTTGGTTTCCAGCTTATTATTTCCTCCATAAGTTTTATCATTTCTTCTTTCTGCCCGGGTTCGGCTTACTTTTAAGTTGGTCTTTCTAATATTTTCAGCTGTGAGGTCACATAGGCGGTTCTTGTGGGCCCTTTCTGCTTTCCTCCGTGAACCAGAGTTCATGAACTCTCCCCCTGACACAGCTCGTCTACAAGTTTGTGACAATTGGTGAGCTCGGTGCCATTTGTTTCAGTTCTTTACTTTGGATTTCCTGTTTGACCCTCTTCTAAGTTGATCCACTGGTTGTTCAGCAGTGAAACTGTTCCAGTTTTCTGGGTTTTGGTTTGACTCTGCTTCTGTACAAGGTTAAGTACTATTGTCAGTGGATCATGATCTAATAAGAAAAATGGTTAATAATTGCCATTTCTCTTTTTGACTTTCCTAGTTGAGGTATTCTTTGTGGCTTAGTGTGTGGTCTATCTTGGAGAAATGTCCTCCACGTGTGCAATAAAAAAATGTATTCAGCTTTTTTTTTTGAGTGAAAACCCTGTAAGCTATCAACCAGCTCTCACATTTCTTCCTTCAAATCCAGTATTTCCTGGTGAGTTTCAGTCTGCTTTCTTCTCATCCAAGTAGTATAAGGCAGTGTTGAAGTCTCCTCATTATTGTTCTACTATCAATGTCTTCTTTGAGGCTATTAATAGTCATTTTCAAGGATTTTGCTCACCCTCATTTGTTGCATATGTTTACTTGTAGTGTGATTTCTTCCCGTATACATACCCCCTTATTAAAGTTTACCTTCATTGTCCCTTTTAAGCTGGCCCTGAAGTCTATATTGTCAGACATGAGTGTGGCCACAACTACCTTTGAGGAGTTGTCAAGTGGGAGGTCTTCCAAAATTTTCTTTTGACTTTGAGTCTGTGTTTGCTCTGATCATCAGATAAAGCTTCGCAGTAGAACAAGTGATTCTTCAGTTTTTTAATCCATTTTGCCACCCTATAGTCTCTTGGGAATTGCTATTTAGACGTTGATGGTGAGAGATATTATTGTCTTGGAGTTTAAATCCATCTTTCTGGTTAAATTTATTGTGGTCCTAGATTTTGTCTCCCATTTTAAATAGACCCTCCAATCCCTTCTTTTAATGCTTAGTTTGAGTCTATATGAAATCTCCCTGAGCCGTTGTTTTCGTGTAGTTGTGTACTCTTTCCTTCACATCTAGAAAGTAAAGTTTAGCTGGAGTAAAGCATTCTTGACGGCCTGCAGTTCATTGAGTCTTTTTACAATATCCCACCATTGTTTTCACTTGGAGTGTCTCATCTGAGAAGTTAGCTGTAAATCTCAGGGATGCTCCTTTGTATGTGATTCATTCTTTGATTGCTGCTTTCTGTGTGCTCTATCTCTGTCTATCGTTTTGTCATTTTTATAAGGATTGTGTCTTGGAGTATTCTTATTGGGGTTTCTTTTAACTGGTATCCTACGGGCCTCCTGTATCTGGGACGCATGCTTTCCTCAGTTCCGGTGCACACCAGCAATGAAGCTTTTGAATGGGCAGTTTCTTCTTACATCAGGGGTTTCTTCTTCCCTTCTGGGACCCCAATGATGCATATGTTGTTCCCTTGGCTTCATCCCGATTTTTCTCTGGGTAGGCTGTTTGTTACTAGGGAATCTTTTTTCTCCATCTTCTGGTGTTGTCTACAGAATCTCTGAACCTGCGTCTTCGACACTCACTGCAATTTTTTTCGGTAGCTGTTACTCTACTTTGGAGGGGCCTTCCTGGTGGGTTTTTTCAGTTCAATTTTTCTCACCTAATTTTTGATATCGGCCATTTCTAGCTCATTGGTCTGAAATTTACTCAATTCTGCTCCTCATGTCCTCTTGTATTTTTTGGCCATTTGTATTCCAATGTTTCTTCCGAGTTCCTTTTGAAAATCATTAACAGTTCCTCCCCAAATTCCTTTCAGAGGTTATATAACTCATTAGTTAAGTTGAACTTGCTCATCTGTATTAGTGGATTCAATAGCAGTGCTTGAAGCACTTCTACTTTGCTTTTCCATAATGATCATTGGAAGTTGAGAGTATGTGTTCTGAAAGACTGGTCAATAGAGTTAGTATGTAGTGAATTGCTTTGTAGTTAGGGATGTATAGCAAAGAATGTAGGGACAAATGCTCAGTAGTATCTCAGGCAGAAAGTTATTACTTCCCATGCGGGTGCTCGAGCGTCTGCGCGCGTTTAAATTTTTGAGTGTACTCGCTTGGGTGGTTCTGGAGTCAGGGAGTCATGGTGAGGTAGTCCGTGGAAGATCCAAAAAAAGCTGGTGTGGCTTGGTCCCCCGCAAAGCCCCAGATCTTTATGCTGGAAGGGGTTCCCCGGAGACTGCCTCGCCACAGGAATGCCTTTTCCACTTTCATGTAAAATTTTTGCTCATTTTAGTAGATGGATAGTAGCATATCACAGTTTAATCCATTTATTTAGTGATTTTGATTTGGAGTATCATCTAATATCTGTGTTATATGCATATATTCCTGGAGAATATCTGCAGAGAGTTTCTATTTTTATCACACCCAATGGCATTTTATTTTTTTAAATTCTTGAATTTGTTTTTCATTTTTTGTATTTGAAAGAGTGAGTGTGCTCTATCAATTATTGCTTTCCTTATGCTGAGAATTTTCCTCCTGAGAAAATAGGAGTTCTAAACACAGACACCCATCATTTCAGGTGCAAAGTTCCAGCCTCTTCTTACACAGACTTCATCAAATATAATATCATAAGCAAAAACACTCCCTAATTTATACTGCACCCACATTTTAAAAATTCTTTTTTTTTTTTAACATTTTATTATACCACCGTGAGATATACAAAATTACAACGTTTTCAATCACTTGGGGTTTCGGGTCACACAGTGTTCCAGCACCTGCACATTTTAAAAAATTCTTTAATGAAAAATTTATTCTGATCATGTAGTTAGTATAACATTACCAGATAGTTAATAATTGGGGTTTCTTGCTTTGATCACACTGCAGAAACAAATTTTGGGATTTTTAAGTTTTTGTGCATAAAGAAACAAAATCTTTTATTTATAATGTATGTTACTTGGGATTTTTTGGGGGGGGAGGTATTGGCCCTCTTGTGGGCAACAATATATTTTATGACTATGTGATTTTTACTTGGTATTATATACTTCTATGGTTTCTATATTCTCACTTAAATAGTTTATCCCTTCATATTTCACCTAATCTGTTTTCCAGATATATTTATAAGATAGGACAATATCAATCAGAAAAGAATAGTAGAATATAGACCATTCCACATAACTGAAAAGTCAAGGTTGATATCACTCTCATAAGTTTACTTATCTTAATAATGATTGATCAGTTAAGGACTTTTCCACTACAATGAGGTCTATTTTAACATGATAGTTTAACCAGTGGGTGAGATGCTTTCCCTTGTCTGCAGCCATTAGTTCCATCTGGAACACCACATATGATTCCTTTAGTACTACCAGTATAATCTTTAAGTGGAATAAAAGAGTGGAGCCAGGATCACCTCTAAAATCAGGAAAGAAGTAAAAATAGAAGGATATTTTAATTATTACACTTCCGGGCAAAATCATAGTTACCCGACACAATTCTCAGAGGATAATATATAAAATAATCAGAATTGCCATTCTGATTTAACTTTATGCCAATAGTGGTAAAAATACTAATCTGACTGAGAATGTGGAAAGATAGGTCTACAGCTGAATCTAAAGAAAACTATGTTTATGAAAAATGAACTAGTTCCAGGGGCCCCAGCTTCCCTCTCAATGGAACAAACATCTCGGAATGCAGCAGGTGCATATGGTTCAGAAGTCAACATGTTAATTCACCTAAACCTGAGCTAGGAGGAAGAGAGCTGCATGGAATGCCTTCAAAGGCAGCGAAATAGCTAAAAAGGACAAAGAACCTCCAGCTCGGACACATTCTTTGACTCCAACGTTCTCCCTGCATTAACATAACCTCAGAGACCTGGGCCCTACGAGAGCAGGATGAGAATGCTATTCGGGTCTCCCCAGAGGAATCAGAAGAGCTATGCTTGGAATATCACGCCTCACCAAGTGAGGAGAAGGAATCCGAGTTCCTGACCTTTCATCGCTATTCCAGAATCAGGGACGCTATCTCGTTTGCCAAGGCATCGGAAATCAGATGTGCTGGACATGTAATGCGATTTGGAGACAACCACTGACTAGAGCCATTACTGACTGGATCCCACGGGATGTAAAAGATCACGTAACATCCACCTACAAGATGGTCAGACTTCCTTGTCAAGACCCTGAAGGAACGGTTTGAGGTTCTTCATATTCCTGAATCAACCAGATGCCATTGGGCTACATTGGCACGTGATAGGGTCCAATTTGAAATATTACTGGCCCTCTACAGCAAATTGATGAATAATGGGATTCAAGTGATCAAGTGATAATAACACGGGACAGAGCTGCTACAGGCTCTCCCTCTGCCCAACTGATAACCAAGGCGCCATGAGGGAAGGTAGGTTCTAGTCCTGGCCCACCATCCCAGCAGAGCCTCCAAGAAGTCAGAGGAACTCCCATACCATGAGGACAGCCATTTTCCATATCCAGACTCCCCAATCGTCAGAGCTCCACCCAGTGAAGAGCTATTGAAGCCCATCTCACGTGGCCCTTTGCAGCCATGCAGTTCATGAATAAATGCACCGAGATGAGCAGTGACTACAAAGAGATCCACCCTTCACAGCAGAGTCCGGCAAGCTATCCGTGTCGTATTTGATAGCAACCAAGTACAAGTAACAATTATAGACCCCATTCCCATGACATGATGGAAAAGTTTGAGACTCTTTATGTTCCTGAGTGAGCGTATTTACCTTTGGGCTACACTAGCATGTGACAGGATGTATGGAATGTTAATGGTGCAGGCTCCAGCAAATCGCAAACCAAGGGAAAACAAGTGAAGTGATACAAGTGACCAATAGCATTCCTTTAAATAATCATATCAAGATAAAAAACAATGGAGAGGTACTATTTTTCACACTATTCCGTTTCTTGCAGGTATGTGGAGTTTTTTTTTTTGTTTGTTTTTGTTTTTTTCCCCTTTTTGTTTTTGTGCCACTCCTGGCAGTGTCAGGACTTACTTGGCTCTCTGCTCAGGGATCCCTACAGCCCATGCTTAAGCAACTATCCGTGGCACTGGGGATGGAATTCAGGTAGTTTATATACAAGACAGAGTGTATTATCACTTTGGACTCTCTTGTGTCTATGTTTTATTATCCTTACTCTAAGGTTTTGCCTTTAATTTGAAAAACAAAAGAAGACATATTGTGTTGAATTTTTTTTTTTTTTTTACATGTCATTTTGGAGGGGGCAACCTATGAACTTCAGAGAAAATTAAAATGTTAAAGTGGAAATAATGATGCAAAATAAATGGATCTGTCAATGTTTAACTCTCTCAAAAATCCCCTTCAACTATTCATTCACAAATCTTTTTATATCTTGAAGGAATATACAATGCATTCTATTAATTTGTTGTTGCTTTGATGGACTTTTTACTTTGTGAGGTACTGAGGGCTTATCATGTGCTTTCTGTATTTCAGGATTTACTCTTTTTTCCTTATTATGTGTGAGATGACCAAATAGGGTGGTTTGTAGAGTTGAATCCTTGGCTTGATGCATGTAAGGCAACCTTCATACCTTTGCCCTATTTACTCACACCTAAAATTTAATAACTCTTATTATATATATATATTTATATATATAGCACATATATATATATATATGTTTATTACAATATATATACTTCTTTTGGTATCTGCTCAAAGTTACCCTCTAGCTCAGGGGTTCTATATTGATTGCCAGGGATCTAAAACCCTGGTTCATTACTTTAAGGCAAATACTGCATCCACTGGGAGTATGCTGGCTTTCCCACGAGTTGCCTATTTTTGAAATTGTTGTCTATTAATTAGTAAACTGCTTTACTAGTTATTTATATCTCTTTCAGTGTATTCATATCTTTTTGTGTGGTAAATTTATTCATTATGGGAGCGGGGTTTCAGAATAAAAAATGCATTAAAAATGCATGAAATTAAGTCATTCTCGAGAGTTTCTATGGCTGATCTCCAGACTCTCTTTGGGTGTAGAAGTGTTCTAAGTAAGAACAGAGTAAACCTGGAACCTAAGGGAGGGAGCTGTGAGCTGTTGCTTCCATGAACCCATTTTCATATCCCTACTTAAACAAAAACAGAATCACTAGCCTCTCAAATGAATTAAAAATTGTTATCTTTCCTTTCGAGTAAAATAAAAGTCAACTTTTTCTTGACATGAAATTGATCTTGTGCTCTATTATTTCTTCCCTTGGTCCACATTAAGATCCTTTCTCCCCTAGCAGAAATGATAGCTATATTATCATTATAGATACTGCTTGCTAGTGTGATTTAATTAATTTTTCTGTTCTCAGTATTGATTTTTTATTTAGTTACTTTTGTTTCCTTAAATAGAGTTTTTTAATTCCTAATATTTCTGTTGCTAATACTTTTTTTGTCTTTGTTTTTTTGTGTAAGACCCAAGCCAGAACGAGGATTACTGGCTCTGCACTTAGAAACTGCTCCTGGCAAAAAGCTTGGAGCCAGATGAAGGACAAAGGATCAAGAACATAGGTTAAGGCATGTACAAGGAAAATTTTGCCCTACCCACTGTACTATTGCTCTCTGGCCCCAGTATTGTTTTCACCATAACTTACTGAGAGAAGAATCAACATAGGGGATTTTCACCAGTATATAGCATTGTAAGTTTTCAGAAGAACGTAAAAAATGAAAATATCTCATCTTTCATTTGTTTGCACTTCTGAGTAAAGGGTTTTTAGAAGAGATGTAAGTAGAGTCAGTGAATGAGAGGTGCAAAAATAAATAGAAATAAGATATTTGGAGATTATCAGAACTAGTAACCTGGCTACACGTATACCTAAGCCGGTGTTGCCTTAGGGTCTCATCACCACTTTCACTCTGTTGCATAGCGATGTAATGTGCCCGCCTTTCTGGGAAACCTATACAAATTCCTAGCATGTAAAAGCCATCCAATGTAAACACAGCATAGAGGTGATGAATATTAGAATTTGTGCAGGAGAGTTGACAATTTTTTGTCAATGAGGTTCCACTGTCCAAAAACACCTGTGCTGTGGTCTAAAAATTTAAAGTTGTTGTGAGGTAATATTATTACTGAGTTGTTCCAAAAGGCATCACTTACTCCAATAATTGAAACAGAGTGTATTCCTACTAAAACATTACAGGTGTCATAAATCATTATGGGTTTGGAAAACCTACTGGCTTCCAACAAGGTTTTTATTTGGTGAAAATTAACACAATAAAATGTCTTCATTGCAGAAACCATGCTGCAATGGAAACCATTCAAAACACATGGCTTTCATTTTTTTTTTTTTTCTTGGGCCACATAAACATCTTGCAAAACAAGATAGGCAAAAAAGTGAAAAAAGTCTGATTATTTTGTATCCCATGACTTCTATGTATGGAACAGTGAGACTAACAGTGTTGAATACCACAATTGATCTCAAGTCACCAACTTTAGACTTGTTTTTATTTTTGGTAGCATAGTAAAAAGTGACATGTGGTAATGGTAGCCAAAGTGTTACAAACAAAACCGAGGGAAGACTGGAGGAAAAACTCATTTTGTTCCATAAGAATTGTGAATTGGGGAACAAGCTTTTTACAAATGTTAGTTCAGCTGAGACATTCTGTTTAGAGGAAGGTCAGTCAATTTGCTTTGGAAAGTAATCATTTGAAATTGCTGGCTATTTGTTTGAGAGCTAACCAGAGCAGGTAATATGTAGCATTAGTTTTTGAGGTAATAACTTAAAGTTAAAAGTTCTTCCTAAAAACAACATTCTTTGCTCTCACCAATTCCCAGCAAGGGAATTACTACTTGTGTACATTTTATTAGTCAGGTTTAGGCTGAGAGATAGAAATAAGACTTGTGCAAGATCGTCAGAGTACTAATTTTGTACTGACTTCGGCATGTCAAGAAGAGAGGAAATATTCTCATAAATTTTTGGCATGCACACATATTAGACATGACGTTTGTGGAATGTAATTAACTGTACAAAATATACTGTATAATAGTATAGTTGGCTGGAAGAAGGGAAAAACCCTCTATAAAATTGGAAATATCTGAACAATGAAATTAAAATAAGTATATTGATCGTTTCTATTTATTGTTATTGATGGATATATAATTTCATAAAATGGGTAAAATGAAAGGCAAATATGACTCTATTGTCCTAAAAATTCATATATTAGTTGGCATATGACTATAAATGTACCAAGACTATATTTTGAAAATCATGGGACAAACTGCTTTGTTTATGGCATTGAAATGTTTGATAAGAAATTTAGGCACCAGGTTGGACGTTCATTTTATTTCATCCCACACAATTATCACGCGCTTGGCGCGTCTTTCCCAAGTCCTAGCTGGATGTTGACAGTCACTGTAAAATGGACACCAGGCCCCTGCACACAAACTGTGAAATACAGATAAGAAAACTCATCAGGAACCTTCAGCAGTCTGGAAGAGCCTGTTTGAATCAGAGAAGGAGAAGACTCCATCTGTGTTGAAACAAAAGCTCTCTTTTGTCTAAGGAGCATAGTTTAAATGTGTCTGGGTAAAAGACATTGATCAGTGAGTGAAAATATCAATAGGAACTGTTCCAGCATCCCTATGCCCACGCCCATACACATATTAAAATCATAATTGGTGTAGCAGAATTTACTGTAGCTATGTGCCGATATGGCTTTGTCATAGATACTTGACTACTATTTTTTCAATTTCACTTACGCTATTTGATGGCATTCCCCATTACTTGTTTGAGCCAACGTTACTTAGAAATGAGAAGGAATCCATTAAAGCTTCGACCCAGAGGCTGTGCAGGTGGAGTTCTCAGGCTTATTCCTCACATTATCACTGCTTCTTCATCTTATTACCGTTTTGTGGGTGAGAATTGTGAAATTTGGGGCGGGGCGGAATGTGTCCGATCGCTGAACTGAGTGTTGGCTGTCAGACTGATCATGCTTGTAGCTGAATCTCTGGGTTTTTTTTTGCACTTTTTTTTTTTTTCTGTGAAATCTGCCAGATTCCCTTTAATGGGAATTTACACCCTTGTTTTTAAAATGCTTTTAATAGTAATTTAATTGTGACTAAGCTAGTGTTTTGTTTATAAAAAGCTCATAGTAAAAATCTTTCAAAATTAAGTGATTTATTCATTAAAGCAATCTGTTAGCTCGCTAAGTCTTTGTGACTTTATTTCTGTTCTAGACTGTGCTGTGACTCAGGGGGCACTTACAGTAGGTGTGTTATGAGAGTACTTTCTATGACTCATCTCTGCTCCATGTTGCCTCTTCCCCACAATGTACTATGCGAAGGATGAGTTTTAAAGGAAGCTTTTCAGGGCCTGAGGGTGATAGACCAGCGGTAGAGGCGTTTTGCATGCGGCTGGCCTATGCCTGGCCCGTTACGATGATCCAGGATCCCATATGGTCCCGAGAGCACCACCAGGGAAGTGATTCCACAAGGTGCAGAGCCAGGAGTAACCTGAGCATTGCCAGGTGCGACCCAAGAAGCAAAAGGAGGCTTTTCACTTTTAAAAATAAACCAATGGTAAAAATAATGGTTTGAGAAGCTTAGTACAAAAGCACATATTAAAAATAGCTT